>CATOUR010000079.1:4200000-4405000 GCA_951848785.1 Callosobruchus maculatus
ATGGAGTACGGCTTCATGCACAACGTTGCCACTTCATCTAATCTAAGTATGATTGGATGGCACACAGCCGACATAACAACACCGGCGTTTGTTCAGAATGGCATTAGTTATCGAGAGATTGTCACTGCGAATAGTCGTTGAGACGACGCGTCCAAGTTTACTCTTTTACTCTTTTATACCATGCAGAGCCAGGTTTTTCTTATTTTCCTCGCAAATCCATCTTTATACAATGATATAGTAGCTTGCACCTATTCTTTGCAAGCTCTTCAAACTTTCGTATCAACGAGGCGTGTTTCCCGCTTCGTGGAAGATTGGCTGCGTACAACCCATCCTAAAGAAAGGCACCCCATAGTCGAATCACCTTCCGTCAAGCTTTTGGGAATCAACATCAACAATAACATGTCCTGGCAGGACCACGTCGTCAGTACTGCTAAAACGGCATCCCAGAAGCTTGGAGTTTTGTTCCGCTGTAGGAAGTTGTATACACCAGAGCAACTGCTGCTGCTCTACAAGGTACAGATCCGGCCATCGCTGGAGTATTGTTTCCATGTGTGGGGATACGCTCCGAAGCACTCTCTGAAGCTTCTGGACACTATCCAGAAAAGAGCCATTAAACTAATCGATACACCTAACCTCACAAAGGACCTCCACAGCCTGGAACATCGAAGGAGGGTGGCTGACCTATCCCTGTTTTACAGATTCTATCACGGAAGATGTTCGAGTGAGCTCTCTTAGATAATAACACCACAGTCTGTCCGAACCAGGAACACTAGAAAAGCTCTGCGAGCTCATCCTTACCAGGTCGGGGTCCTTACTCCCCGAACCAATCTCCTCCAGCATTCCTTCTTTTGGAGAACTTCGACACTTTGGGATCAGCTGCCGGGGAATTTGTTTCCTGACGGCTACAACCTGCAGCGTTTCAAATCTAACGTGAACCGATACGTATCCTCTCGCAGCGCTTCTACAGCGCCATAGGCTTTCAGCCTTTGCGGGAGGCCGACCATAAAAAAAATAAATAGGTATAGTCTGAAAATTAGCTTTATTAAGTCAAAAAAGAATTTAACCCATTTTCACCAGAAATATACCTACGTCTACAAACACAGTAATTGTGTAAGCTACGTGGCTAGCTCTAAAATTTTTAAATGCGTATCTAGTTATCATTATCATACAGCAATGCACACAAAATATTACGAATGTACTAAACCACCATTTTACAGCAATATGATGATGACAATGTGGATCGTCTCTGAGGCGACACGTCCGTATACGTGTCATTTACGGTACGTCCGAGGTTAAGGGTTAAAGTTCAAAGTTTCAGCAGCATAGCAAATAACTATCCTCATATTATCATGCCTCAAAATTAATTATTTCTGAAAGCTTAGTCAGCCTTCCGTTTCTCAGATTATTATTATACATTATCGACTCGTTTTATGAAAAACACACATTCAGCTGCTAAACTTTGAAGCATCTCTACAAAATGCTATTGGAGACTACACACTGTTCGGTCTTCATTACATTTCATGAAAAATGAAGCCAAGTTGATTGACTCAGTACTTCCCACACATTACGGTTATACCATTTTATTATTTTTCCATAGCATGACGCTATGATCCCCTTGTACTCAAATCATCGCCCACCCGCCCGCAAAAAAATCCAACACAAAAACTCTCGTCAATAATCTCTTGCATCTCACTCCGAACTAGGACGACTCAGTTCTTATTCTGGAATCCTCAACTGATATCCTCATCTCATCTTCTGATATTCAAAAACAGGGTCCATAGGTCAATTGATAGCCTATTATGAATACAACAAATTTTTCAGTTTTACAACCACCCACTCCCCCAACAATCCCAATTTCACCCCACTCAAAAAAGTAGAAAATGATCGGGAACCTCTGAAACGCCTAAAAACGAAGTCTGAACTGTTTCTACATCCTCACCACGGTAATAATACTGTGTGAAAATTTCAATAAAATCAATCCAATAGTTTCCCCATTACACAATACAGAAGGATCAGAAGCAATAGAGGAAGATACCCTAATTTGAGATAGGTGCCTAATTTGAGACAGGTCCCTATTCAACCTGAATGAATGAATGAATAAATCGGCCTTTACTGTGAAAGTAGGCAGACGTAAAATGTTTTATGAGTCGTAGTTGTTAGTTTAAGCGTTGCTTGATCATGTATCATTGGAACTCGGCACTATTTTAACATAATTTATCTGAAATATGTTTATCAATAGTTCATAACCAAAGTCCCTAATTTGAGACACCGATGGGTGCCGAATTTGAGACCCAAATAATATATTCGTTTTTTATGAAATCCTATAATAGAGCTGCCTCCATGGAAATATCATGTAATGGTTTTAGAAAAACGAGACTAGTGCCCTTATATAGAAACGCATTCAGAGATTATGATTTTGGGGTGCACAATGTGATGGAAAATAAAACAGATACTCAAGAACACCTATCTGAAGAATTGCATCATCAGAAGACTCATTTGGATTACCAAAGGCAAAATGAATTAAGATCTTTTTCAGCACAGAACAGAAATGAACGAACACCAAGTCCACCCCCAACAAATGCGCCTCAAATAGTATATTATTGTCCCACCGACATTTGTCCTCTGCCAAAGTATAGAACCACAGAAACCAAGTCGAATGCTAGGGCTCGTAAAGTAGCAGTTATCACCCTCACTCCGTGCAAAAAGGAATTGCAAGAAAGTTTATAGAGAAAACAGGTCAAAAAGATACACAAAAAACATCAGTGGAGAGTTAAAACCAGAAGCAAACTAAGGGTTTCTAAAGAATCTACTTCGGTTTAACAAAAAAATCCAGTTTCCAAACAGGACCAACCTTCCGCGTCAGGATTTCAACGAAGAAGAAGGAAACAACTGTCTGCCTCTAGTTCAAGTTCAGAAAGCGACAACAATTTCAAACTAGGTGATTCCTCTTCAGACGAATCCGGAGGAAGCGATGCTGAATGTTTATTTTCTTCGGACACATTTTCAGAGGATAAGCACGGCGAGCAATAGCAAAATGTGTGCACAGCTATAGATGAGCTCATGAAGTATGTGGGGAAATTAAAGACATCAATTTTATATGTTCTTTCTATGCAGGAATAGGGTTTTTGAGTAGTATCTCAAATTAGGATTACTATCTCAAATTAGGACGTCACTATGTCTCAAATTGGGCAACCTTGTGGCTGAATCGACAAGAATTGCGTTTAAATTCAATAACTCTTCTAAATAAGCTGTTTTGATGCCGTTTTTTGCAATACCGTTTTGGTTACACTCTAAGCACGTATTATGGTACCATAATAATAAAATTTTGAGAACAGTGAATTTTATTTCGAATTTATAAAAAAAGTGTCTCAAATTTGGGTCTCTTCCTCTATTCTCATCTATACGTCAGAAAATTCTGTCCCTTGGTTTCTGTAATGGGCAAGGCAATGTTCGGATGGACGTAAAAATGTGTAACGCTAGGTCTTTTTTCACAGGTTAGTAGACAGCCTATTACGAATAGAACAAATTTTTCGTTTTTACAACCTCACCCCCCCCCCCACCATTCCAATTTTACCCGCGACCAGAAAAAAGTATAAAACGATCAGGAACCCCCAAAACGCCTAAAAACGAAGTTTGAGGAATATTTGACTTTTTTTAGCTAATTACTCCACAGCCCATGAACCGATTATAGGAACATTACCTACTACGATCCCGCAGCATATCGCTGCACAAATTTCATCACAATCCATGCAGCGGTTATTGAGATTACGAGGCTAGAAAAACGCCAACAGACAGACAGACAGACAGACAGCAGACCGACGGAAATGAGTGACGTGGATTTTCGTTATATAGGCATAATAAAATGCCCAAAAAGCGTATTATCTCAAAACCGAAAATTCTCCCGATCACAATAATCCCCTCACCTATCGGTGTGGGAAGTAAAATGATTTTTTGTCTAAAATAGGACAGCATTCGGATAAAGCGAGAAAGTATATTATGTCCTTCCTTTACAGGGCAACGAAGGGCCCTCTACGAATATAGACCGACAGGCAGACAGACGGATTTTCGTTATAGATATCATAAAACGCCAAAGAAGTGTATTACCTCGAAATAAAAAAATCACGATCACAATACTCCCTTTATCTATCAGTGTGGGAAGTAAAGTTGGATGAAAGAGTTTTACAACTGACGCTTCACTTGTTATTTGTATTTACCTCAGAGTACTGAGCATAGAGGTAGTTAACAAACCACTTCAGCATGGCGTGCTCAAAGCCACCATCTTTTGACACTTCAGCCTCCAAACATTGCCAACCAACCTGAAAATCCTTCCAATGCAACCCATGTTACAAAAACTGCTATGCACTGTCCTATCTCGAAAGACTGTTAAACTACATTCGATTATAGCACAGCAAGTCCGTGAAGCTTCACTACAGTTACCAACAAATAGCGAATTCGATTTTACTGACCAAGCATAAAAGACGCACAAACAAAACAAACGTTTGACAGTCAGAGTCAAATCGGAAGAAAATTACATAGGCGTTGCCAGCTCCTCAAAATTTATGTAAGACTGAATTTGCGTTTATGATGAAGAAACATGCAGTAACGCAGTAGAGGTCAACATATATCTATTGATTTTGCTGTAATCATTCCTGAAGCATCAAGATACCGTCTTTTTAAACGTAGAATGGAATATTTCTGGATACTATACAATTAAGACGACAGTAAACAATTATGATTGCCGTATCTGGTGGTCAATATGACAACGTAAGAAAAGATGTTGGCCTATTGGAATTAGTTGTTTACTACCTCTATGTTCAGTTGTTACTCTGAGGTATTTACTAATATTAGTATTTACTAATATTAGTATTTACTAATATTAGTACTTACTAATATTAGTATTAACTAATATCAGTATTTACTAATATGGTGCGACAGTCTACAAATGCCGACCCAACAGCTTGAGAACCATGAACCTATTTGACAATGGCAGCGAAAGCCTTACACAATACTACAGCATTCATGTCCAAGATGAAGAGTGTGTAATCGCTTGTTATAGTACAGGTAGTATGTATACATGTTTCATTGAGTTTAAAATGCAATAACAGCCTTATATGCGCAATATAAGCGAGAAATAAATTTATGTTTTCTTCCAGTATACTTATTTGTTTTCCTTATAGATTTCTGTGATCTTCTAGTTAGCTTTTGTGTACCGTAACCTAAGGTGATTTCAACCTAATTACCTAGCTAAGTAGGAACTTATAAGCTCTAATACCGGTACTATAAGTATTACCAATATATCACATGTTTGGATTGAGATTCGCGATAGTCGAAGAGCATACTTTTCTGCCATTTGCGACTAAATTTCACTAGCCGTAGACGACTTTTGGTCAAAGGTATATTGAGGGGAACAAATTATTAATACAACTGTTTTTAGTCTTCACCCTATAGACCAGTAGCTTATAATAGCTTCGACTATTGAGAATCAAGACCCTGGAAAGGAATTTCTGTTTGGATTGAAGGGAAGGATAATACGTACCTAGCTGGAATCATAACTTCTCTGAAGTCTTCTCATTCTTGTTAAAAACTCAATGAGTGCAATCAAAATTTTACGCTGACTGTAATTTAAGTACAAGACAACAAAATAGCTTAAAAATCTTTACTAACCAATCGTGACTTTATAACTCTACTAGTACTTTCCATATTACGTTCAGGTCTGTGAAGTTATGATATTCAATGAAAGCTACAAAACTTCAAATTTATTATCACTAGATTCAAAACGCTTCACATCCATGAAAGTTTTCTTCATACCGCCGGTGGTTGTTTGATTCATTAGTAAATTGTAAGAGTTCTGTCATACCTTGTGCTTGCGGCATCATCAGAGGTTGCATACCAATTCCCTGATGCACCATGTACTGCCGCTGAAACAACTGCAGCTGCTGAATGAGCTGCTGTTGCTGCAAAGCTAGCTGCTGAAGTGAACCAGCCGCTTTCTTCTTATCGGAATTTTGAAGGATATGTGTCTGTTGTATGAAGTTCAGTTGCAACTGCTCTTGTAACTGTTGCATAGTCTGCTCCATCTGCTTCTTGCCCAGTTCAGCCAATTGATGTTGCTGGAAAAGGAAGGATTGTAGTTCACAAAGAATGGTTGACCAATATGGGAGAAGCTCTTTGGACTGTCTTGATCTTCTGATAAGAAAGACTTAACGCTAGAAGTACCGTCATTTGCTCTACCACATTTCGACCCATACTATATGTTTACGCGAGATTCAGAGACTATGCCGAAGAGATAAGAACTCTTATATACAGCAATTGTGCCAGGAAATAGAGATGCATGCCAATACTAATCATCCGAAAGAGATGTTTTTTTAAGGTCAAATGCCTCAGTCGGGATTTTAAACCCAAATCTTGGGCTGTTAAAAATCCCGACGGACAGCTAATTACCAACTTGCATGAGGTTATTGAGGTATGGCGAAATTACTGCGAGAACCTGTACCATGAGGATGGCCCTCAGGCCCTCTCATTGGATTTTGAATATGAACCTGATATTCTTTTGTCTGAAGTGGAACATGCCCTCAACAAGTTAAAAACTAATAGAGCTACAGGCATTGATGCTATTTCTGCCGAAACATTAAAACGCTTGGGTGAAGATGGAATCTCTCTTTTATATAATGTTTGTAAGAGGGTCTGGTCCTCCGGTGTTTGGCCAGATGAATGGTGCATATCCATTTTTGTTCCACTTCATAAAAAAGGATCTCCAACAAATCCAGACAACTATCGCCTACTTTCGTTAATCTCTCATGCAAGCAAGGTTCTACTATATATTTTACAGTCTCGTTTGGAGGGTTTTATTGGTTGGTAAATTTCTCAGGCGCAAGCAGGTTTCGTAAAAGGACGCGGTATGCGCGAACAGATCTTAAACTTAAGTCAGACTATTGAAAAAGCCACAGAGCATTATTTTCCCGTTTTTATCTGCTTTGTGGACTATTCTAAGGCGTTTGACAACATAAAGTGGCCTAAACTGTGGGAAATCCTTATCTCCATGGGAGTCCCTCACCATTTAGTATTTCTCATACAGCAACTCTATGAGTCTAGTTCAGCTCGTGTAAGAATTGATGGTAACCTGTATGGTCAAACAGCAACCAAAAAAGGAGTTCGTCAGGGATGCGTATTATCTCCGATGTTATTTAACATTTACTCTGAATTTGTGATGAGACAGGTATTGGACAACTGGAATGGCGGTATAACTATTGGCGGAAGCAAAATATCTAACTTAAGATTTGCTGACGATACAATCCTTATTGTTGCTTCTCAGGAAGGACTAGTAGCTCTATTGAACGTTTTAGAACAACACAGTGCAGCATATGGTCTTGGTATTAACTACAACAAGACCAAGGTTATGATCGTAGACAGAGAGCATGACAACCATCGATAAATAAAGTCAACAGGCCGTTGTGAGGTAGTTCAAAGTTTTGTGTACCTCGGTTCTTTGATCGACAATTCAGATAGCTGTGAGAATGAGATTCGACGGCGCATTCAACAGGCACGGGTGGCCATGACAAAGCTTACTAAAATATGGCGTGACCATAACATCACTAAAGCTACCAAAATGTCACTGGTTCAGTCTCTTGTGTTCTCCATATTTTTGTATGCCTCGGAAACTTGGACTGTTAAAAAGGCAGATCGAGCTCGCATAGATGCTTTTGAAATGTGGACATGGATGAGAATGCTGAGAATTCCTTATACCGCCCATCGAACTAATGTTTCCATACTGGATGAGCTCGGTAATCCAAAGCGACTATCCTCCATTGTGTCGATGAGAATGCTTACATTCTTCGGACATATTCACAGAAGCGATAATATGGGGAAACTTGTAGTTCAGGGTCACGCCCCGAGTGGGCGGTGCCGTGGCCGTTCCCCTACACGCTGGGTGGATACGACAAAACAGTTGCTAAATATGAGTATCAAGAGCGCCACTGAACTGACAGTAAATCGCGAACAATGGCGAGTTACAGTTCTCAAAGCTATTGATAATATTCGTGTCGGCAATACTCTATCTCCGACTTAATGCATTTTACGCGTTCACAACGTCTGTTAAGACATTGTGACTATGATGATGCTATGTTTACGTGTCTTGAGGTGTCCTGTTGGCTCTGAATGTTAAATAAGTGATAATAGAGAGCGAATCTTAAATAAGGACCGCCTCAGTAATCTAAATAACTTGGCCGAGGCAATGTAGGTTTAGTTGTAACTCCAAAATGATGACGTCTAGGTATATGAAATAATACAAGAAATAATCAGTATTCTTCAAGGATTTCAAAAATGTAGAATATACAGTGCCGGAGACTTCGTGGGTAAGTGAGCCGTCTGTGTACCAGGCTGGCCCTCGGTCCTCAAAAGGCCGCCTACCGCTTGGTCCTCACTCCTCCCTTGTAGAATACTTCATTGTTAGTTTGCAGTCGAAGCTATAACAAGTTAAATCACTCCTCATATGTAGAATAGGGTCATCCCTTTGCAGTGCCCAGAGGATGGCAGAGTGTCCCCTGCCAGGATTCACAAAAGACTAACTGCCTCGAGTCCACAATCGGAACGCAGATGCCCTTGCCTCGTCTTGAACTACCACGGTACCAGAATTACTATCCAGCTTTCGCAGTGAAGATACTGACTGCTGAAGACACTAGCTGAAGCCGCTTGTGCTGAATGAATGAGGACCAGAGGCTATCCAGCACGGAATATGGCTGGTGCATAGGCCACACGATGGGCCCTTTTGCGCCTCTATCCGCGCTAGTTCCTAAGACCTGCCCTTTTGGCAAAGGCAAGTACATTCTTAGGTCCTATCCGTTTTATATCTATTGGTTCCAAGGTTCTTGAGCCCAGCATAGTCTGCTTGTGATAACCCAGGGTTTCACAGCGACACAAGGTGTGTGCCGAGGATTCTTCCTCTTCACCACACCACGTGCACGTTGGGTCGTTGACCACCCTCATCACAAACGAGTGACGCCTGAAGGTGTTGTGACCCGTTAGTAGGCCTACTAGCAATCTCAAGTTACTCCTATCCAGAGAGAGACAAAATCGTCCTATTCTCTCTGCAGGCCCTGCTAATAGTTCCCGAGCTTGACGGAGATGACCAGAGATGTTGTTCCATCTCAGAGAGTGTTGATTCTGGATCCACCCTCCAGTTGTTTTCCTAATCAAGTTTGCAGATAGTCCTAAGGCTGGTTCCGGGCCCACAAAATTGTTGCCGGATCCCATCCTGGCCAGATGATCCGCCATTTCGTTACCCTTTACCCCAGCGTGCCCAGGTACCCACATCAGTGATACCTTGTGTTTAGCTGAGATGTCGTCAAGAGCCCTCCTGCACTCCAGGACCAGTCTCGACGTTATTTTCCAAGCACTCAGTGCTTTGATGGCTGCCTGACTGTCAGAGCAGATAGTAGTCCGCCTCCTAGGCCGCTTGTGCTGATGAAACATTGGGAAGAAATTCCAACAAACGGCAGGCCTGAACAACATCTTGATGTTCTCGAGAGACAGCACTTCTAAATTCGTTGAAGGCTCCAGAGAGGTAGAACTTCAAGTGTAAAACATGTCTTTTCGACTCCTGTTACAATTTTTGGGTATTGAAAGTTTGTAAAGAACTTCAACCTAGTAGCATGTTGCTCAAGCAAAAAAAAAAATTCTCCCTACCTGATGCTGTTGTTGCTGTAACAATGAATGTTGCTTCATCAGATTCTGCAGTTGTGTGGGACTTAGAACGTGTTGCTGTAGAAGTTGTTGCATGTGGTGAAGGTTTGACGTTGGAGCTGTCATTACAGGAGTACTTGATGGTGGCGACTGGCCATATGACGTGGGGTATTCATTGTTCAGCTTTGTTTCATTCTGGAACAAAGAAACACTGTCATTTTTCTCAGATTTAACTTCACGATTTCTGGCTGTAATTCCAGGATGTTTTAAGTTGATGCAGGAAGCTTCTTAATATCGACTCAAGTATATTAATATGAATTCATGCCTAAAATAACACGTGTTTAGTTTTTGTAACTGAGCAGATCTACTAGGCAGAGCTTAAATATCAAAGTACCTCGGCTGCTGCAGATTATGTTAGAGGAGGTTTGTTAACGTGGGAGTCTAAAACCCTCAGGCCCAATAAAGACATATTTTTTGACAATCCATTCCAAGCCTTGGACGCCCTGGGAATAAATGTGCGGTGGTACCATACGGTTCTTGATGTATGAAGAACGACCGCCCTAGGATGAGATGCCCTTCGCTGGACGGCATCAAGCATAGATAGGGTAGTAGGGGCAGCAGTTCCCTAGACATGAGAGCAATACTCCAAGCCAGGTCTTATCTGGGGGCTTTATACAGGGTGTCCCACGACGATTAAGACAAGCAATATATCAGAACTGGGCAGTAGTAGCGAATTATAATTTTGGGGGTGTAAATTAGAGCAAATATCTTTTCTTATTATTCTGTTACTCAATGAGGTATTCGTTTTTGGTCACGTGACGTCCGGTTCAAAATTTTTAATGGGACACCCTGTATATTTGTGACTTTTTGAATTCCTCCCGATAAAACAAGTCCAACAAACTAAAGTGATTAATTCAAGAGCTATAGGTACCTAAAGGACTATACCACTACCATTATGAAACACTACCAAAGTAATTTTAGTTGTCTTAGTCGTCGTGGGACACCCTGTATAATGCGAGTAAGTTAGGTGGTGAGAAGTACTTTCTGGCTTTCAAGGTACCCAAACTTTTTTCCAGAGCTGTTGCAATTGCATGAATTACTTACTAGAGCCTGATTGTTCACTAGCACCAGCTGCTGATTTGGGCAGTTTATGTTGGATAGCGTACATTACTGGGTCTTAGATGCATTGAATCTTACTATATTCCTGAGCCTTCAAGTGGTAATGGTCTCCAGACATTTTGCGTTCCAGCTCGACCACAGAGCTCGGTCTATTGCTCATAATGCCTGCATGCACATGCACAAAACTGTGGATTGAGTTTGTAGTGCATGAGAGTAGATCATTGATGTCAAGCAGACACAATGTCAGAGTTAATACCGGTTTCGACCTGACAGGAAGTCTGCGAGCCAACCGCAAAGCTTAACAGGGAGGCCATAGGACGGAAGCTTGTTTCGGAGAGTTGCATGTCAAATTTGACGAAATACCAAGAGCAATTACATGAGCCTCGCCAGACGAATGAATGAGTTTGCTCCACACATGTGTGACGTAAGCCAGGAGATCTCCAGTTGATCTTTGAAGTCAGAATCCATATGGTCTGTCGTTGATTAAGTGATGGAGCTCAAGGTATTTCATGAGCTCTTGGTTGACGCATTTCTCCATCACTTTACAGATCGGTGAGAATATTCTCAGTAAACTTTAGTATGGCCTGAATCCAATCATTAGCGTAT
The DNA here is from genome assembly GCA_951848785.1 of Callosobruchus maculatus. Lineage (NCBI taxonomy): Eukaryota > Metazoa > Arthropoda > Insecta > Coleoptera > Chrysomelidae > Callosobruchus > Callosobruchus maculatus. The sequence goes on from CATOUR010000079.1 coordinate 4,211,404, forward strand.
CCAGATTCTCTGGACTGCAGTTCTGGCATGTCAGATCTAGTAGGTAGCGCAAAATTAATCACCCTATCGGAAGACGTTATAATTTTTGCAAATGGAGTCGTATGTCACTCATATTTGACATTTGTGAACTAGACAGTTACAGAATACAAGCAGATAAGCAATGGAAGGCTATACTCCGCAAGAGCGTGGAATAATTGTGTCGATGTTTCTGACCAATAGTCGATCGGTGGTGTTAGCTCAGCGTGCATTTCGGTGTCGATTTCCGAATCGTGTCGCGCAAACTGGGCAAACGTTACGCCGATTAGCTGCTCGACTCGAAGTTACTGGAACCACAAAAGACCTTGCAGGACGTGGACGTCACCGGACTGGTCGTTCTGCCGAGAATATCGCGGCTGTGGCTGGCGATGTTGCTGTGAACCAAGAAACATCAACCAGACGGCGCGCCACGCAAACTGGGCATCACCAGACGAACCCGACAGCGAATTTTGGTGAAAGACTTACACATGTTCCCGTATAAAAAGCAAATAGTGCATTAGTTAATGCTTTGTGACCGACAGTCGCGTGTGACTGTCGAGCGATCCTGAATCTCAACAACGAAGCAGATGATTTTGTGTCGAAAACCATCATGAGCGATAAGGCGCATTTCTAATTGAGCCGTTACGTCAATAAGCAAAATCTTCGTTTCTGGGGCACTGAAAATCCGCGTGTGATGCACGAAGAGCTGCTAGAGAGTAGTGATTGGGCCGTATTTTTTTGAGGACGCCATGGGTAATACGGTCACTGTAACTAGCGAACTCTACATCGCCATGATTAATGACTTTTTAATGCCAGAATTGGAGGAACGGGGCTTCGTGATCATGTGGTTTCAATAAGACGATGCAACAGCACACACAGCACGAGCCACAATGGATATTGTGAAGAAACTGTTTCTTGGTCGTTTAATTTCCCGTTTGGGCGATCTGGCATGGCCACAAGATCGCCCGACTTAACTGCCTCAGACTTTTTTCGTTGGGGCTACTTGTAGTCGAGGGTTTATGTCAACAAGCCTCAGACGATAGCAGCCCTTAAAGAGAATATTCGACAGGAATGCGAATAGATATCACCGGACATCTTGCGGAAAGTAATGGAAAATGCGATAAAACGGACGCAAACGTGTATCAACGCTGGCGGCAGCCACTTGATGGATATAATCTTTTCCACTTAACAGAAAAAATTATGAATGTTCTGATAAAGACTTCCAACACTCACAGTCGTTTTTTGTATTTAATAACAAAGTTATAATAAAACAAAGTTGGATGATTAATTTTGCGCCACCCTGTAGTTATGAGTAAAGATGCTACCTGAGGCAGTGCCGGAATAGGCGGCACAGTCGCGCTAAGGTTCTTTTGGGCTTCGGCCGATGGAGATGGAGAATGGTCCTGCATTCGGGTTTCTGAGCTGGGGCTGTGGTTGCCATTTCCTTTGCTATCCCTGTCTCGATCTCTCTCCCGTTCTTGGTCCCAACCTCGACCTAGTTCTAGCTGCTGTTGTTGCGTCTTCAGCACCTTCTCCAAAGAGGCAGCTTGCTGTAACAGAAATAAGAAACTAAGTCAATTTCATACAAAATAAGCCTTAAGGCTAAGCGGCAATTATCAGGGCAACTAAACCCTAACCCCCTCACTACTACTAAAAAAAATGGAGTCAAGTTGATTGACTCAGTACTTCCCACATATTACGGTGATACCAGTTTATTATTTTCCCATTGCATGAAGCTATAGTCTGAAATCCCCTTGCAACCAAATCATCGCACACCCGCCCACAAGAAAGCATGCATCACAAAAACTCTCGTAAATAGTTCCTCGCGTCTCCCTCCTTAGAAGGTGCATGCTTCAACTGGACGATACTAAACGCCTCCAAACCGTCTAAAAACGAAGTTAGAGCTCTTTTATATTTTTGGTTTTTTTTTATTATTGCTGCGTCACCACTGACACGATTCTTCCAAAACATACGCGTTTTTCATCCTCGCCGCTGTAGGAATACTATGTCAAAATTTCATTAAAATCAATTGCAATACAGAACGATCAGGAACAATACTCGTATGTATAGGTACATCACAAATTCCATGTCCCTTGGTTTCTGTACTAGGCAAGGCAATGTTCGGATGGACTACAAAAGTGTATTATGCCGGTAAGTTTTTCATTTACAGGTCAACGGACAGCCCATTATGAATACAACAAAGTTTTCAGGTTTACAACCCCCCACCCCTTAACCACCCCAAATTCACCTCCACCCAAAAAAAAAATAGAGAAGGATCAGGCATCCCTAAAACGCCTAAAAACGAAGTTTGAGGGATATTTGAATTTTTTTGTTTTTTAATAATTACTCCGCCCCCCGTACAACGATTTCCAAAATTTTAGGAACTTTACCTACTACGATCCCACAACATATCGCTACCAGACAGACAGACAGATAGACAGACCGACGGAAATGAGTGACGTGGATTTTCGTTATGTAGACATCATGAAACGCCCAAAAAGTGTATTATCTCAAAATCGAAAGTTTTCGCGATCACAATACTCCTATCGGTGTGGAAATTAAAATCAATCAAAGATTTTTGCCACTACAATACTACACTTATGGCTTGGAAGTAAAAGGTAACTAACTCAGTATTCACCTTTATTCCAAATACCATTAACATACCGAAGGGTTAAATTTTTAAAGTAGAATTGGTTCTGTGGCAGAAAAGAAAAGAAAGAAGGGCAAAGAGGAGTCCAATTTCCACAAAAAATGTGCACATAAGACACCAAATCTTCGGCAGATGATAAATAGTAAAAATAAAAGTATACGGTTATATTCTATGTGTCGCAGTGGTGAGAATATGAGGTAATAAATTCAACCGGAGTCAACCCTTAACAAATATTTACCGTTCCTCTTTTTTTATAAGGAGTTGTGAGGATACCGCAATGAATGATAAGACGTTAAAATGCATTACCATGATGTCACATGAAATAAAACCCATATACAGCGGCACATTATGTGAAAAATATGGAAATAATATTGCTGGAGCTAGCAAAACACCGCCCCTGCATATGAAATATGTGATCAGGCTGCGAAGTTTTTTTTAAGTTTTGCATGGAGAGACGCGGTGAATACCAATGCTATAGGTGAGTGCCAGTGAGGCAATATTCGGCTAAATTTATTTTGGCTACTAAGCCTTAACGGCTCTGGATATATTTCAAGATAACTGTCTTGAATATCTAGTCAAGCTTTCAACGTATACAGCCATGCGTGCTTTATTCGTTTTATTGTTAGAGTATGGATGACAGTACTTTGCCCGCAGGCAGGTCGTAGTAGGTAATGTTGCTACAATTTTGAAAATCGGTGCATGGGCGGCGGAGTAATTAGCAAAAAACGAATAATTTCAAATATTCCTCAAACTTCGTTTTTAGGCGTTTCAGGGGTTCCTCATCATTTTCTACTTTTTTTTAGGTGGGGGTGAAATTGGGGTGGTTGGGGGGTTGAAAAATGTAGAGCTGAAAAATTTGTTTTACTGATAATAGGCTGTCTACTGACCTGAGAGAGAAAGACCTAGCGATATAATACACTTTTTTAGGTCCATCCGAATATTGCCTTGTGTATTACAGGAACCAAGGGACTTAGAGAATTTTCCGATGTACACATACGAGTATTGCTTTAGATCGTTCTGTATTTTACAATGTGGGAACTACTAAATTGATGTTAATCAAATTTCGGCACAGTATTACTACTTTGGCGACGATGGAAAACGCGTCTCATTTTTAGAAATCGTCTCAGTGGCGGCGCAGCAATATTAAAAAAAACTAAAAATATGGAAACAGCTCAAACTTCGGTTTTAGGCGTTATAGGGGTTCCTGATCATTTCCTACCTTTTTTGGGGTGGGAGTGAAATTGGGGTGGTGGGTTGTAAAGTTGAAAAATTTGTTGTACTCATAATAGGCTGTCTACTGACCTGAGAAAGAAAGACCTAGCGTAATAATACACTTTTTTAGGTCCACCTGAACACTGCCTTGCCATTACAGAAACCTAGGAATTTTCTGATCCATACAAAATACATACGAGTATTACTTTGGATCGTTCTGTATTGTGTATGTGGAAAGTTTTGAATTGACTTTAATGACATTTTGACACAGATTTATTACCACGACGAGTATGGAAAACGCGTATGGTTGTTAGAAATCGTTTCAGTGGCGGCGCGGCAATAACAAAAAAAACTAAAAACATAAAAAACACCTCAAACTTTGTTTTAGACGTCTTAGAGGTTCCTGATCATTAGCAATTTTTTTTTGGTGAGGGTGGAATTGGGGTGGTTCGGGGGTGAGGGTGTATAAAACTCATGATTGTTGTATTCATCATAGATTGTCCAGAAGCACCTAGTAGAATTAAACACTTTTTTGCGGTCGGGCGAGCGATGATTTGGTTGCAAGGGCATCTACACTATAATTTCGTGCTATGGGAAAGTAATGAAACTGGTATCATCGAAATGTGTGGGAAGTACTGAGTCAATCAACTTGACTACATTTTTTGTAGCTAAGGAGCTGCAAAGGCAAAGCCTTTCATCAAAAATATTTTAGAATTCATGATTGATTTGCAAATTAGTGCTAGATTTTTAATGTTTACCTTATAATTATTGTACAATTACCAATTGTAATTGCAGTCAGATTGATTATAGACTGGATGTATGTTTGTTATAGAATAGACCTTTTTATAGAAATATTCACAGAGGATGTAAAGATTGTAGGCACTGCGTAAAAGGTACCGTAGCGCAGAAACACATTTATATAAAGCACTTATCCACTTTCTGACTATACGAAAGGTTTCTAGTTTAGGAAAAATAAGGTTATACGTTATACTTTTGCCAGATCGCAAGGCTTTGTTGTTAAGCAGGATAGGCAACCAGTAATGCGTACTTGCATCGTGTTTCTCTACAATAGCTTTGTGAAATGCAATAAAATGTGATTTTTACCCTTTTTCACTATAATACAAAGGTATATTGCAGGTATTTATAATTATTATCGATTGTAAATTATTGTTTTATCAAAATAATGCAGTAATTTGAATCTCTTGTCATCATTATCATTAAGTTAACAGTACATTTGATCCAGTGATCAAATGTATCGGTTTTGTGGAATCTGATTGGTTGAGATTGGCAATTGCTAAACTCTTTGTTAAACAGGAAAATGCAAGTTTTCACCCATTTAGGATGGAAAATCAGAGTTGAAAAGATAGAAAGGGTTCACAATGGTCGATTATATATAAAGCATGTCTTTTTCACCTTTTTGAAGTAAATTTCAAGAGAAATCAATAATTTTCACAGAACTTTGACAGATGCAAGTTCTTGAATGGGCTGCTCTGATTGGTCAAAGCCTTTGTTAAAATGCGCCTGTTGATAAAATCGGACCTTAGCTTACCAGACACAAAACGTTGATCAAGACATTACTAACAAGCAGTAGTACCGTAGTAATGTGCTTAGAATTCGAATTCCCCAATTGGCAATAATAGCTAAAACGGGTCTGTGATCAATATTTTTGTATATCTTTGTCCAACGGCGGATGTGTAGGTAAAGCTAATGGACGAGGATTAGGAGGGTGTGCGACATTGGGGTGCTCGGACGTTGGGTCATATCTCAGCATATCCGTTGACAAATGTAGAGTTTTAAAGGAACGCATAATTTAGAAGGGGCCATTCTCAATAACTGCCGTGATTGGTGAATTTCACTTAAACGGGCTTGGTCGGTGTACTTAACAGAGGTCCAAATTTATGGGCGGCTAGCAGCTAGGGACAAAACTGTCGATGCGCCAGATCGCCGTAACACCAGACTGCCAACGTCTGCCAGCGACAGGCATCATTTGTAACTGAGCTGCAAACTAGAGATGGGTAGACACGATTCGATCCACAGTTGTAGGCACGTATCCAGGATTTGGTTTTGGGGGGGTCCAGATTATGGGTGTTTGTTTCCGGAACAAACAAGATAAAAGAATACCGACCAATAAATACACTACCTAATATTGAAAAACTCCTGGAACTCAGTGTATACAAGGGTGCGTTTTTAGTACCGGCTCGGTCGATAACTCCACTACTGTAGAAGGTAGCGAAAAAAGTTGTATATAAAAGTTGTAGCCACGGATATGCTCCTCCTTGCTCAGAAAATATTTTGATTTATACATGTTGATCCATAACTACGTGGTGATGCAAACATGCATTTTTTTTAAATGAAACACCCTATATGTTATTCCATATTAAAATTCTAATAATGATTTCCGTTCTTCCAATATAGGATACTGTTACATTATACAGGGTATTTCAAAAGTTATGACCATTTTTCTTTCTAAATCGCTGTCAAATGAACGTACTGTACATCAAAAAGTGATGAATTAAAAATCATATTTTTTTATTTGTGTGAAAAAACGAGCTTTAAAAATTAATTTTTCCATTGAGGGTATTTAGGAGAATCATTGAGAGATTGCCTACTTGCCTCTAGAATATATCAACTATGAACAGCAATATCCAGAACGGAGGCACTCTAAAACTAATGCATTTGGAAGAATGAAGAACCGTTTTATTTGGACCGTGTCGTTTGATATTTCATACCCTACCTGATAGATCTGCTTGATAATTATGCATGACGTCTGTAAAATTATTTCCTCAACACACTTGACCTATATTATCTCGTTAATCCAGTGTTTTGACTTGTTCTAGTACTATTATGGCCTTACATTTTAGTTGTTTGTTAAGCAAAAATAAAATTTGGTAGTAGTATCTCAAAATAAATAAATTTTAGTAAACAAATAGAAGGTATATTTAAAATTTGTAGAAAAATCGAAATATCTCAGAAACTAATGAATTCAGCCATAATAAGTGCTATACAAGGATGAAAGAGCATATTAAAAGCAATTCTTTGGTATAATAAAATATTGGGGGTTACATTTAAAAAAAGAGAGAAAATCTAGATTTTGCATTCTACATCACCCTATATACCATCATGCGCCATGGGCTTTTCTTATAGCCGATTTTAAAACTAGATGATATTTTTCATCCATCCGTGTGAAAAAAAATTACTTTTGATTCATCACTTTTTGATATAAAGTTCAATTGACCGCGATTTGGATATAAAAATAGCCATAACTTTTGAAATACCCTGTATAATGTAACAATACCCTATATTGGAAAAACGGAAATCATTAGTAGAATTTGAATATAGAATAATATATAGGGTGTCTCATTTAAAAAAATGCATGTTTGCATCACCACGTAGTTATGGATCACCCTGTATAAATCTAAATATTTTCTGAGCAAGGAGCATATCCGTGGCTACAACTTTTATATACAACTTTTTTCGATATCTTCTATAGTAGTGGTGTTATCGACCGAGCCGGTACTAAAAACTCACCCTGTATATGCAACTTAGTGAGCATGTCAGCAAGTATAATCTATTGAATATCAATCAGTCGGGATTTGGAGAAAAATATTCTTGTGAAACCGCTCTACAAAAGGTAATAAGTGATTTTAGATGCTCGTTAGACAAAGAACATGCTATTGTTGCAGCTTTTATCGATCTTAAACGTGCGTTTGCAGTTGTCGATAGAAAACTGCTTATACAGAAGCTTGAGATATATTTTGGCATAACAGATAGAGTCCATCAGTGGTTTTTATCTTATCTATCTCAAAGATATCAAGTCACTAAGGTGAATGATAAATTTTCAAATAAAATTTTGATTGAGCATGGTGTACCTCAAGGAAGTGTGTTAGGATCCCTGCTATTTATACTTTTTATCAATAACGTTTTCTTTGCTGACGTTGAAGAATGTAGCATGTACCTTTTTGCAGATGATATAATCATATATTTATTTGGAACTGACGTGAACCAAATCTTGAAAATAATAAATGTAGCCGTGGAAAACCTAAGCAAATGGTTTCATAATAACAAGCTAGTAGTTAATACTACCAAGTCAAAATACATGCTAATTTCGAATAGGTCAGTTATACAGTCTGATATTGGCGTTACACTTAGTGGCAAAATATTACAACGGGTAAATGGGAGAAGTTATAGATGAACATTTGCGATTTAGTAAGCATGTTGACTACATATCTAAAAAAAGTTCAAAAAAAATTGGTTTCTTGTACAGAATTAGCAAACATCTGTCACGATTTGCAAAACATATTGTTTACAATACAATTATTAAACCTCATTTTGATTATTGTTCATCAATATTATTTACGTGTAATAAATCTGATTTGCATAAAATGCAATTGTTACAAAATAAATGCATGAGATTGCTGTTGGGTTGTAATATATATACTAATATAGTCAATATGCAACAAATATTGAATTGGAAGCCTGTAGAGGATTATATTAAAGTACGGACGCTTATATTTATTTATAAAATTGTTAATGGTCTAAGTCCAGATTATTTATATATATATGAATATACAATACCGAAGCAATGTTCATAGCTACAACACACGACAGATGCATCATGTTGATATAAGACCTACCAAATTAACAATAGCCAAAAGAAGTGTATTTGATGATGGGATGAAAGAATATAAAATGTTCTCCAAATGTTATTGTGTTTAAACAAAGACTGATGAACTATTTATGAGTAATCATATATGAATAATCATAGGTTTAGTGAAACTCATGAGTTGTACTCATAGCTCTATTTTTTACGTTTTAGTTTTACTGTTTTCCTGTAAATAGCTGATGTATGCTAAATAAACGTCTATACTACTACTACTACTTGGTTTACCTTTCGGGGGAGGGGGGTCCAGATTAGAGTTGCCACCTTAATTTGGGGGGGGTACAAATTTATGGATTCCATTTTTTGGACGGCATTCTATAACGTTTCGGGGGGGCGGGGGGGTCCGGACCCCCTGGACCCCCCTGCGCAGTTGGATTATACTCTGTGACATTGAAAGCGTTACAATGAAATGAATACTTTCTTAAATATTGTGTAGGCGACAGTTCAGAATAATTGAGTTTTAAATAAGTGAATTAAATGGATGACCACCTCTTTACTCCAGCTATACTTTTATACATTACATTATAACAACACGCAAATATTTTCGCTCCGTAAAACTGACCAACTCTATCAACTCTACACAGAAAAAAATACTGTTGCGTTTCCAATTAACTGTTAGTATTTGGATGTTCTCCCATCGCTTTAAATATATTTACAGTTGTTTCAAATCCATGTCATTGAAAGAATTCAATCCTTATATTCGAAGTAATCACAGATACGCCAATAAATTCAAAATAATTTTATATTCGTTATAACGATATGTACAATCCTTCTAATACCAGTATTGACATATAATGCAATCAAAACATCCCTTTCTTTTCGAAATTTACCCTATGTTTCATTTAAGCAAAACATACAATCTATTAAATGGAGAACCTACTGAGAAATTGGGACTTCGAAGAGCTAACACCCACATTTGAATGTAGGTATTTAGATTAGTCAGACAGTTATATTTCAGGTAATAATGCAGCAACTGGTGCACGCTTATGTCTTGCTCCTTATAACTTTATGCAAAATCACACAATTAAACATCCAAACGAATCAATCAGCTGTCCTCGCAATAAAATCTGTTAGTCCAAGGAAAAGAAAGTAGTTTAGAATCAATTACCAAACACAGATTCGATTAAACGACAGGCTGCGATTGAATTATTCATTGGAATCCAATAGTTTGTAGGTAGGTAGTATTACTTGTTCCAAGGTAGTTTGATAATCGCTGTATAACCTAATCGGAGTAGATTAGATTCCAAAAACTCTCAAGTCAAAGCAAAAACGTCGACATGTCTTCGATGGTATACCTCAAATACATTCGCATTAAGTATAATATAGCTTCTTATGAGTTGATACAAATACACAAAGTATTCCAGATGAATAATCACCACTTTTTTTTTTAAACTTGCGACGATCGTTTCGACACACAGTGTCTTTTTCAAACAATGACTCTAAACTTACAATACTAGGCTATTTATATAAAATATACATGCTTAATGGTATAACTATTATGGCTAATCGTTTGTTCTCCGAAAACCATGGGACAAATTTAGTAGGGGTGAATTATTTAAATCCGTTTGGTCGTTAAGTAGGTTACCTGTACATTTGAGCTTGTTGATTTCTAATGCTTCTAAAAAATTTAATTTGCGTCCTTTTTGTTCTATGTGTAATATTTGAAAATCTTCGTTAAAATGATGGTTTTCGGAGATCAAATGATTGGCGTAATTTGAATTACAAAGTTCGTTAACAAATGATTTCTTGTGTTCATTGATGCGGGTCTTAAAAGCTCTCCCACTTTGTCCAATATATACTTTAGGGCAATCCATACATTTTAATTTGTAAACACCAGACTTTTCATTTTTATTTGATTTCGTTTTGTTGTTTTTAATTAAGTTGCCTAGTGTCTCTTTGCATCTGAATGATATATTGCGGTCCAATTTCTTGAGTTTAAGAGCGATGTTTTCCGATAGCTGTCCTGTGTATGTAATTGAGTTATATGCTTTATTAGATAGATTGTCGGTGATCTTAGGGTAAACTAAATTAACTGCTTTTTTGAATTGCTTCTTGCTTACTATAGAATCAATTAGAGAAGGATTATAACCGTTGTTGGAGGCAATTTGTTTTATTATATTTAGTTCTTTATTATAATTTTCGTCATTCATGGGCACGTTAATTAGTCTATTGACATAACTGTGATATGCTGCAATTTTATGTGAATATGGGTGGTTGGAACTGCTGTGTATTGTGGTATCTGTGTGTGAGGGTTTATGATAAATTGAATATGTATGTTTGTTTTGTTGTAATTTAATTGTTAAATCTAAGAAGTTAATGGCATGATCTATTTCTTTTTCAAGTGTAAATTTGATTGCAGGATGTAATTTGTTAATTTCGTTCAGGAGATTATGTAGTTGTCTGTCAGTTCCGGTAAAACAGATTATTATGTCGTCTACATAACGATACCAATATATACATTTATTGAAATATGGTAATAGTTGAATCTTTTGTTCAAGGCTGTCCATAAACATTTCCGCGAGCAAAGAACTTAGTGGGTTGCCCATTATTAGTCCTTCTTTGGATATGTAGATTTTTTCGTTAAATTCGAAATAATTTTGATCCAAGCAAACTATTAGTGTATCGAGGATGTCCTGTTTTATTATGGGGTTTGTGTTGTTATTTGATAAATGCTCGTCGACTATATTTATTACGTCTATTGGTGGTATACTGGGAAAAAGGTTTTGTACATCAAATGAGGCTAGGATAGCTTTATTTGGAGTTATAATATCTTTTGTTCTCTTTATAAGTTCTTGGGAGTTGTTTATGCTAAATTTTGGTGTGAATTTGCAGTGCTGTAGTAATAGACTATTTAGTTTCTTTGATAGTTTGTATGCTGGTGCTGTAACGTATGATACTACAGGTCTTATAGGGCGATCAGGTTTGTGCAATTTGATAAGCGAATATAACTTTGGCGTTTGAGGATTCATACTGATAAGGTGGTTGTTATATGTATCTTTGAAGAGGCTATTGTCTCTTATTATTTCTTTGATTTGTTTTTGGAATATGTTTGTTGGGTTTCTGTTGATGATTTTAAATTTGTCGGTGTTTAAGAATTGTGTTGTTTTCTCTATATATTCGGTTGTGTTCATCGCAATCACGGTTTTCCCTTTATCTGCTCGTGTAAATGTTATGTTGTTTGTAGTTGCTTTGTTTTTTATTGATTTAACTAACTTAGCTTCGGTGTCTAGTCGTGATGGATTATTGTGGGAATTTGATTTTATGTATTTTGCAAGAATGTGCTTTTCGGAAATATTATTGTCTACGTTAGTTAGAGCTATTTCGCATTCGACGCCTAGGTAGTCTATTTTTGTCAGACAAAAATAGACTACCTAGGCGTCGAATGCGAAATAGCTCTAACTAACGTAGACAATAATATTTCCGAAAAGCACATTCTTGCAAAATACATAAAATCAAATTCCCACAATAATCCATCACGACTAGACACCGAAGCTAAGTTAGTTAAATCAATAAAAAACAAAGCAACTACAAACAACATAACATTTACACGAGCAGATAAAGGGAAAACCGTGATTGCGATGAACACAACCGAATATATAGAGAAAACAACACAATTCTTAAACACCGACAAATTTAAAATCATCAACAGAAACCCAACAAACATATTCCAAAAACAAATCAAAGAAATAATAAGAGACAATAGCCTCTTCAAAGATACATATAACAACCACCTTATCAGTATGAATCCTCAAACGCCAAAGTTATATTCGCTTATCAAATTGCACAAACCTGATCGCCCTATAAGACCTGTAGTATCATACGTTACAGCACCAGCATACAAACTATCAAAGAAACTAAATAGTCTATTACTACAGCACTGCAAATTCACACCAAAATTTAGCATAAACAACTCCCAAGAACTTATAAAGAGAACAAAAGATATTATAACTCCAAATAAAGCTATCCTAGCCTCATTTGATGTACAAAACCTTTTTCCCAGTATACCACCAATAGACGTAATAAATATAGTCGACGAGCATTTATCAAATAACAACACAAACCCCATAATAAAACAGGACATCCTCGATACACTAATAGTTTGCTTGGATCAAAATTATTTCGAATTTAACGAAAAAATCTACATATCCAAAGAAGGACTAATAATGGGCAACCCACTAAGTTCTTTGCTCGCGGAAATGTTTATGGACAGCCTTGAACAAAAGATTCAACTATTACCATATTTCAATAAATGTATATATTGGTATCGTTATGTAGACGACATAATAATCTGTTTTACCGGAACTGACAGACAACTACATAATCTCCTGAACGAAATTAACAAATTACATCCTGCAATCAAATTTACACTTGAAAAAGAAATAGATCATGCCATTAACTTCTTAGATTTAACAATTAAATTACAACAAAACAAACATACATATTCAATTTATCATAAACCCTCACACACAGATACCACAATACACAGCAGTTCCAACCACCCATATTCACATAAAATTGCAGCATATCACAGTTATGTCAATAGACTAATTAACGTGCCCATGAATGACGAAAATTATAATAAAGAACTAAATATAATAAAACAAATTGCCTCCAACAACGGTTATAATCCTTCTCTAATTGATTCTATAGTAAGCAAGAAGCAATTCAAAAAAGCAGTTAATTTAGTTTACCCTAAGATCACCGACAATCTATCTAATAAAGCATATAACTCAATTACATACACAGGACAGCTATCGGAAAACATCGCTCTTAAACTCAAGAAATTGGACCGCAATATATCATTCAGATGCAAAGAGACACTAGGCAACTTAATTAAAAACAACAAAACGAAATCAAATAAAAATGAAAAGTCTGGTGTTTACAAATTAAAATGTATGGATTGCCCTAAAGTATATATTGGACAAAGTGGGAGAGCTTTTAAGACCCGCATCAATGAACACAAGAAATCATTTGTTAACGAACTTTGTAATTCAAATTACGCCAATCATTTGATCTCCGAAAACCATCATTTTAACGAAGATTTTCAAATATTACACATAGAACAAAAAGGACGCAAATTAAATTTTTTAGAAGCATTAGAAATCAACAAGCTCAAATGTTCAGGTAACCTACTTAACGACCAAACGGATTTAAATAATTCACCCCTACTAAATTTGTCCCATGGTTTTCGGAGAACAAACGATTAGCCATAATAGTTATACCATTAAGCATGTATATTTTATATAAATAGCCTAGTATTGTAAGTTTAGAGTCATTGTTTGAAAAAGACACTGTGTGTCGAAACGATCGTCGCAAGTTTAAAAAAAGTGGTGATTATTCATCTGGAATACTTTGTGTATCAATGGATCTCCATCAAGTAACGGCCAACTCCATCGACTATTTGATACAAATACTTCTTCTGCTTTCCCATCCCTACTAAAAAGATTTTCTCGGCTGGACGCCTCTGGTTACTACAACTACGGTCCAGACTCCTAGAGGTCGGATTCTAATTCTAAATGGGCCAGTCAACGTGGATACTTCTTATATTTATTTTGGAATCTCATCTTATATACACACAGAAAAATCTGTCGTTCTGTCAAAGACTTACGCTTGGATTCAATGGGACGTTACACTCAGCATTCCTCAAATACGGCGATGTTTGATCCAATGGGAAGTGTATAGTTGGTAACGAATTATATCATATTGTCGATTCAACTACAAGATGTCATTGGATTTCAATGAATAATTCAATCTCAGCCTGTCGTTGAATTGAATCTGTGTTTGGTAATTGATTCTAAACTACTTTCATTACCTTGGACCAACAGATTTTATTGCGAAGACAGCTGATTGATTCGTTTGGATGTTTAATTGTGTGATATAAGAATTAGACATAAGCCTGCACCAGTTGTTGCATTATTACCTGAAATATAACTGTCTGACTAATCTAAATACCTACATTCAAATGTGGGTGTTAGCTCTTCTAAGTGCCAATTTCTCAGTAGGTCCTCCATTTAATATATAACTGGACACATTTAAATCACATTATTGCTGATGCAATACGCAAAACCACGAGATGACACAACACGGGTAACACCGAAACAACACAACGGAACAACCTCGTCCATGTTGGCGGGTTCGCGGCGATAGTAACACTAAGATGATCCCCCTGTTCTTTATTCTTACGTTCATTGAATCGGGACATCAGTCCCGCCGAATACTGATTATAGTTCAGCGAATGACAAGGGCCATTGAAACAAAATTAATTTTTATCAGATGAATTATCACGAACTGCTGTTGCAGTAATAATTTTTATACATTGAATAGATTGTAATCTTTGCTTAAATCAAACATAGGGTAAATTTCGAAAACAAAAGGATGTTTTGATGATTGCATTATATATCAATACTGGTATTAGAAGGATTATACATATCGCTAGAACGAATATAAAATTATTTTGAATTTATTGGCGTACCTCTGATTACTTCGAATATAAGGATTGGATTCTTTCAACGACATGGATTTGAAACAACTGTAAATATATTTAAGGCGATGGAAAAACATCCAAATACTAACAATTAATTGGAAACGCAACAGTATTTTTTCTGTGTAGTTATTATATATTTTTGCGTGGTACTTTATAGAGTATTTATTATATGCGGCTGATAGGTCATCAGATCTCTCAGAGGTTTTGAGTAGTTTTCTGAGGCCCGCTTTTATGTAGGTTGTCAAGATGAAGACTAGATTGCAACAGTGTCGGTTATGTCGCTGTAGTTTCGATTGAGTCGAAAACCAGCTTATTCGAGGGGGTTTATTCTAGATTTATTTTATTTAGCGTATGGTTACAGCACACATGTGCTGGATCAAATACCAACACCGGAACCTGATATTAATACCTTTGTTATTTCTTATGCGCAAGCTGATGGGTCTCGTGACTTGAAGCATACGTCGTTCCAGGGAAAGTACTGGTAGTATTCCCTTAGGTCGTCCCACTTTGCTGATCCGTAGTGCCAGACCCGACGAGGCTTTGCATGGTAGAGATCTGGAGAATGCATTATGCACAGCGTCGAGACGGTGCTGTAGTCAGACGATCCCAGTGGGGCGGTTACCTTCACTGTGTAGACCGTTGGAGTAGTTGTGAGATATAGGTCCAACAGACTAGCAAAATCTCCGTGGCGGCTGGGAATCCTTGTTGGTTCTTTAACTATCTGCTCCAAGCCGCAGCTGATAGCGAAGGCTTCAGCTTCACGTCCCTCGTCGTCCGTTTTGTTTGGATGTTTCAGCCAGTATGAGTTGTGAACGTTGAAGTCACCCAGAAAGACGACTATCTCTGAATGAGGGTGATCTGATTGCAGCGCGTCAATAGTGGCTGAAAGCTTCTCGAAGAGCTCTTTGCAGTTGTTACTGCTTGGTGGCCTATAAATGCAGCATATAAATTTGGAATGATTTTGGAAGGTTATTTTGAGCCATATGATGTCAAATCCTTCCAGTTCTAGCTCTTCTTCTCGATGACAAGAAAGCCCAGATTTAACGTACACGCATACGCCAAACCTACGTCTTAATCGGGTGTATAAGTCATATCCGGGATATCTAAAGCAGTTATCCATTGTTGAAGGGCCGACTTGAGTTTCCGTAAGAGCCAGAATGTGTGGCTTCTCTGCCTGAAGGTGTTGATGGACAGAGTTTATGTTGGGGGCAAGACCTCGTATATTTGTAAAGTCGGCTGTGAACAAGTTTCTCTGGCTTTCGGGCCTGTCGTCAGTGCGAAGTTGCTGCGAAGGACGGCTTCTGTTGTTAGCCTCACGAGGAGTGGCAGCACAATTTTTTAAACAAACTTCGCCCCCCGGACCACCTGGCACCCGGAGATCCGAACGGCCAGGTATTTTACCTCCGGCATCTTTTGATCCTGAAAGAGCCATTGAGCATTTTTTTACTTTTAATTAATTTAATTTGTCACTTATGAGAAACCGAGAAACATCAGCCCAGCGACGGAACATGAACCGTGAGGCCATTTGGCGCCGCCTATTTCCGGAAACCTATTTCTAGTTTCCCGAAAATATTCCGATGTGGGGGTGATTGCACCGCGAGCGAAGCTAAGTGACTGCACTTCTCCCCCCTGTGGCTGATTGCAGAGATAATAGTACATGATGCACCGTCGTCGGTGCAAGGTGTACCATCACCTCTTTGAGCAGGTTAGCCTGCATGCGGTACCTGCACGCTTTCGCACGCAGTTGCATGCACACTAAAATGCCCCACTGTGTTTGAGCACTTAGGAAATTTCTCTTCATTTTATCTCCGCGCTTCTGGCTAGATTGACTGAGTTATATGGAATCTGAGTAGGGGGTGAACGTCTAAACAAGCGGTCGCAAAATATTAATAACTGCGATTACCTTACTCTTATACGATTTTCGGCGATTTGTTAATTCGAGTGGTCGGCGTCGCCGTCACAGGCGGCTGAATGCCTAATGGCAGGGACGGCCGGACGGTGGAGGTGGAGGAGTTGAAAGTGGAGTGGACCAATGGAGGATGGTAATGGTGGAAACTCGACCGGAACCGAACGTGAACGGGAATTCTTGTAACAGATTTACTGGCAGGATTGCTTGCGCCACTGAAAGCGATACAACTTATGTGCCGAATAGCACGCAATCCTCAACGTTAAGGACTAAGGCGCGTTTACAAGGGCGTCCATAAGGGGGGGTACTCAGGGGAATTACCCCCACTACCAAGAATTATAAATAGTAATCCACAATTTTTGAATAAACATTATACAGGGTGTCCAGTTAGTGCGTAATTCTTCGATATCTCGCAAGGTGTACCTGATAAAAGAAAATGTCAAATACAAAGGTTATTTGGTTACTTAAGACGCATATTCCAAAAATATTTTGAAATATACAGGGTGTTGCGGGAAAGTAGGATAATGATTAACTTGATTTTTTTTTTATATGGAACTATAAATTTTTCTCAAATTTTTCTAGTTTCTATCATTGATCTCTATTCAACCCTAAAATATTTTTGGGATCGGTTGTGACGTTGCCAAGTTATAATTTATTTTCTATTAATTTCCGGATTTGCAAGTAATACGTCCAAATTGATATATTCCTTTAACTTTTCTCAATAATATTATACAGCGAGTTACTTGAATATTAAGTGGATATTATATTGGATGTTACCAGCAATTTGTGTCTACAGCGTGTTTTTGGCAGAATTTTAAATTACGGCAATTTGAAGATCATTTTACTTTGTTTTTTTAAATGTAACACCCTATATGTTTTATTTTAAATCGAAATATCTACTAATACCCTATCTCGCCTTGCAATATTATTTTCGCGTTTGCGACGTTGCCAAGTTATAAATTATTTTTCCAAATTTTTAAACAAATATCCCCGATTTTAATTTATTTTAAATAGAATCCTCTACTTACTTTTATTGCAATGAATTGCATATGTCGAGTTAAGTAAGATCTCACAATTTCAAAATTTTTGTTTCTATTAATTACTGAAGTACGGCAACACCGCTTTTTCAGTAAACGGTACCAGAACGCTTAAATATTTCCAAAACTGCCACAGCTGGTGAGGTGAAATTCAATACTTTGGGGTTTTTGAACATACGGAATTTAAAAATGCTAACATAAATGTTGCCAGATTTACCACTTTTACGTTAGACTTCATAAATAGGGCATTCCATTCAAAATTATGGCGTAAAATTGGTAAATCTGACAACACTGGTATTAGCGTTTTTGAATTCCATATGTTCAAAAACCCCAAAGTATTGAATTTCACCTCTCCAGCTGTGGCAGTTTTGGAAATATTTAAGCGTTCCGGTACCGTTTACTGAAAAAGCGGTGTTGCCGTATCTCAGTGATTAATAGAAACAAAATTTTGAAATTGTAAGTTCGGCATGTGTAATTCAGTGCAATAAAAATAAGTAGAGGATTCTGTTTAAAATAAATTAAAATCGGAGATATTTGTTAAAAAATTTTGAAAATAATTTATAACTTGGCAACCCCGCAAACGCGAACACAAATATTACAAGGTGAGATAGGGTATTAGTAGATATTTCGATTTGAAATAAAACATAGAGGGTGTTGCATTTGAAAAAACAAAGTAAAATGACCTTCAAATTGTCGTAATTTAAAATTCTGCCAAAAATATACTGTAGACCCAAATTGCTGGTAACATCCAAAATAATATCCACTTAATATTCCAGTAATTCGCTGTATAATATTATTGAGAAAAGTTAAAGGAATATATCAATTTGGACGTATTACTTGCGACCTTGCAATTCCGGAAATTAATAGAAAATAAATTATAACTTGGCAACGTCGCAACCGATCCCAAAAATATTGAAACTATAAGAATTTAAGAAAAAGTTATAGTTCCATATAAAAAAATCAAGTTGATCACTATCCTACCTTCCGGCAACACCCTGTATATTTCAAAATATTTTTAGAATATGCGCCTTAAGTAACCAAATAACTTTTGTATTTCACATTTTCTTCTTTCAGGTATACCTTGCGAGATATCGAAGAATTACACACTAACTGGACTTCCTGTATAGTACCGTAAAAAGTTAAATGTAATCCTCATTGCTAAGTCAGTCCCTGTGCGATTAGATGAAAACAGGGAAAACATCAATTTAAAATGCATTTGTTCCAAATTTTCCATATGAGAGATAGAGGTAGCGCTGTACTCCTATGATCAAATACTGTCTATGAACAATAAGACAGAAAAAATGCATTTTGCCTCCATGCTATTCGGTAGAAATCATACCTGGAGAAACAAACTGATTTAAGTCCATGGACAAATTGCATTTTGATTGGAATTTTATTTTCCTATATTGTACGATATAGTGCGAGAGCCAAAATGATAGCTGCAATACGTGAGAAAACGGTGTCAAAATAGTGATGCATGCAACTATAATGGAACTATATATTTTTGAATGCGCTGGGAATGATTTCATTAGAAAAATTATTAATCGTCTACATATACTATTATACTACCATTACATTTTGATGTTTAATTCTAATATGTTGCAAATATTTTCCAAATGTTTGTTTTTGCCACTTATTTATTTATTTATTGCCCAACAGATAATTCCAATAAGAGGACAATACATACTCAGTATCATAAGACTACGTAAGATACAAAAAAATATAAAAAGTAACAAATGGTATTAGATGAGCTAAATTTAAAGTCGCAGACCAATCTCATTGAATCCTGTGAATTACATAATATTTCTCACACGACTTTTCTATTATTTCATTTAGACTAGAATTATTAATGTCACAAGCATCAGAGATCAGATTGAAGTAGGTGCAAATAGAGTACATCGGAGATTTAATTAAAGCATTGGTTTTGGGGGTTGCTTTAAAGAAGGTGGCATGTTGACGAGAATTAGATTGCGATACCCAAAACTGCAGTCGGGACATCAAATATATTGAGTCCACCTGGTTATGCACAAGCTGGTGTAGGTACCTTAAGCCATGATTTACTCTTCGTAGTTCTAATGGTTGAACATCAAATCTTGCTAACTGTAATCTATGGTCTGATCCTCATCTTGGATAAACTCCATCTAATTTATGACTGAGATACTTAACGAATCGTCTTTGCATATTTTCTAGACCTGATATATGGGACTCCACACAATAGAAGCATATTCTAACTTAGACCCAACTAAACAATAGTACAATGCCATTAAAGCTTTTTGATTCGTGAGTGATTTACAATTCCTTATAATAAATCCTAAGCTACGAATTGAAGATGATGTAATGTTTTGAATAAAACCTAAAAATTCTAACTCATCATCGAACGTCACACAAAGATCTTTTATCGTGGAACACCGTGTTATACTGCTACTCCCCGGTTTGTAGTCAATAAAGCTTTTTTTTTTCGTGTATAAGTGCAAGTTTTGCACTTATTAATATTCAGGTAAGGTCCATTATTAGCACACCAACTTTTAAGTGTATCAAGATCATTTTGGAGTAAGTGGCAATCCGTAATATCACTAACGCGTACAAAAATTTTCAAATCGTCTGCGAAGAGCAAACTTGAACAGGCTAGTTCGGCAGAGAGATCATTAATAAAATACACAAATAAAAGTGGACCTAGATTTGATCCCTGCGGTACTCCAGATGTTGCATGATAAGAATTTGGGGTAAATCCGTTGTACGAAACGTACTGGACTCTTTGATCCAGGTACGATGACATCAAACTGGTCAGAGAGCTACTGAAGCCAAGACGTTTGAGCTTTCTCAATACCTTACAGTGACTGATTTTATCGAATGCCTTCGTAAAGTCGGTATATACCACGTGAACTTGTCCCCTATCATTTAAGGCATCCGATATTACTTGAGTGATTTCTATCAGGTTTTACATTTTGTTCGGTAGTTCGGTAGTCTAGTAGTGACAAACAAACTGCATTATGTCCGACAGTTTTTTTTTTAAATATTCCAAGTTGTTCTTCAACTTACTTGTACCAAATTTTATGATTGAGTTTCATAGACCCCATATTGTATTATCCCATTTTTTTTCTCTATGATTTGGTTCCTTTGTAACCGAAATTTAATAACATGATGATGAAGAAGAGCAAAACCAGCAAGTTGGGGGTATTTTGAGACATATCTACTTCATCATTAACTGGAACTTGTGTAAAAAGTGATCAAGAGGAAACCTCTAGTCATATCGAATCCAGAAAATATCTGGAACATGTTTTTTGATATTCTGCGTTTATCTACAATCCAGCCATGTTTTATTTAGAGCCCTGCTTTCTATTCTTAACCAGCGCTTTCTTTCCAAACATTAAATCTAAAAGCAAAAATGCGAAATCCCTTGGGATGGTCGATGTTTATGAACGGTCACCTCTATAATGCGCTTATATATCCGAAGGCACTGAACATTAAGCTTTACTTCTTAGTATAGGCGCTTGACGAGAAAAACAGTAGATCCCAATTACGACATGTAGCAGTTAACATTGATTCTCACACTCATTTCAGTCTCTTGATATGTCAGTCACTTTATATACACGTAATCTACTACAGATTTAATCGTTGAAAAATATTGAATGAGAACCAATACAGCAGAGCAACTACTACTGCTCTACGAGGCACAGATGCTCCCATGTGTGGATATGCGCTCCGAAGCACTCTCTTAAGCTTCTGGACACTATCCAGAAGAGAGCAATTAGACTAATCGATGCGCCTAACCTAACAAAGGACCTCCATAGCCTGGAACATGGAGGGAGGGTGGCTGACCTGTCCCCGTTTTACAGATTCTATCACGGAAGAATTTCGAGTGAGCTCTCCCTGGTAATAACACCAAAGGCCGTCTGAACCAGGAACACTAGAGAAGCTCTGCGAGCTCATCCTTACCAGATCGAGGTCCCTACTCCACGAACCAGTCTCTTGCAGCATTCCTTCTTTTGGAGAACTGCGACGCTGTGGAATGAGATGCCGGGGAATTTGTTTCCCGTTGGCTACAAGCTGAAGCGTTTCAAATCTAACGTGCACCGACACTTATCCTCTCGCAGCGCTTCTACAGCGCCATAGGCTTTCAACCTTTGCGGGAGGCTGACCATAAAAAAAACAGGCAAAAGCCCTATATAACACAGTCTAAAGAGACAAACATACATATACATGTATGTTCATACGGCTTCCTTAGGTCTATGAATTACAGAAGGGAATAACTAGCCAGACTGATTTTATATCAGGAAGAGTGCATGTTGAGGAAGAATGCCAAAATTACCTTCTAAATCAAACAAAATCGAAAGGTATATGATGGTATAAAAGAAGTATTTGGTTTTCGAACAGGACAAGGCTAGTTTTCTTTGTAATTCGGGAGCGCTGATCATGAAACCGGCCTCCATTTTTCCGCGCAAATTTCTAAATTTATTTTCTTTGATGGATAATCAAATCTGAGTACAGAATCTGATTCAGTGGTAAATTTTCTCTCAGGAAAAGTAGCTTATATTGAGTCGGCACTCCAACATCAAAAAAAGCTCTGATACACATCTTAGAGCAACACAGTGCAGCATATGGTCTTGGTATTAGCTCCAATAAGACCAAGGTTATGATCGTAGATAGAGAGCATGACAATCATCGAGAAATAAAGAAAGTAGGCCGTTGTAAAGTAGTTCAAAGTTTTGTGTATCTCGGGTCTTTGATTGACAATTCGGGTAGCCGTGAAAATGGGATTCGACGGCGCATTCAACAGGCACGTGTGGCCATGACAAAACTTACTAAAATATGGCGTGACCATAACATCACTAAAGCTACCAAAGTGTCGCTGGTACAGTCTTCTGTGTTCTCCATATTTTTGTGTGCCTGGGAAACTTGGACTATTAAAAAAGCAGATCGAGCTCGCATAGATACTTCTGAAATGTGGACGTGGAAGAGAATGCTGAGAGTTCCTTATACCGCCCATCGAACTAACGTTTCCATACTGGATGAGCTCGGTAATCCAAAGACACTATCCTCCATTGTGTCGACGAGAACGCTTACATTCTTCGTACATATTCACAGAAGCGATAATATATGGAGAAACTTGTAGGTCAAGGTCATGCCCCGAGTGAGCGGCGCCGTGGCCGTTGCCCTACACGCTGGGTGGATACGACGAAACAGTTGCTGGATATGAGTATCAAGAGCGCTACTGAACTGACAGTGAATCGCGAACGATGGCGAGCTACAGTTCTCAAAACTATCGATAATATTCGTGTCGGCAATGCGTTTTACGAGTTCATAACAGGTCTGTTAAGACATTGTGACTATGATGATGATGTGTTCTTAGAAGACAGGTCCCAACTTAGAAAACACCCTATTTTATGTTGTATCATTGGATTCAGCGGAAATTTTTTCTATCAGTTCTCTATCCTTCCCAAATGTGGTCCACCGCCCGTACTACAAGCTTACTGTTGGAGATAGCGGTTTCTCATCTTGGCTGTGTAAACATCCCTCATATAATAATTTAATTTCGAACCGTCTTCGTCTTCAGGACTGGGGTAACTCCTCGTGGCTACTCTAAACTATTTTCAATCACAAACAACCTGACTGAGACACGATATTTGGATTTGTTGACCAATCTGATGCTTCGTAAACATCACTGTTTGCTTTGTGGATTATTATATCAAGGTAAATTGTATCCGTAATAGTCCATAGGGTGATTGTGACTGCGGGTGATCATATTTGCTGAAATTCTTACATCCTTAAGACTAAAAATTCAATACAACCGTTAGGCTATGGTCATTAGTATCGTTAATACAACAGCTCTAAATGATGCATGGTCAAAACTAAGTTTGGCTCTTTTATCATGAGAATACACTCGTAGCTATCAGAAAATCCTTTTTTTTATGGCCGGCCTCCCGCAAAGGCTGAAAGCCTTTGGCGCTGTAGAAGCGCTGCGAGAAGATAAGTATCGGTTCACGTCAGATTTGAAACGCTGCAGGTTGTAGACGTCGGGAAACAAGTTCCCCGACAGCTGATTCCACAGCGTCGAAGTTCTCCAAAAGAAGGAATGCTGCAGGAGACTAGTTCGGGAAGTAAGGACCTCGACCTGGCAAGGATGAGCTCTCAGAGCTTCTCTAGTTTTCCAGATTCGGACGGCCTGTGGTGTTATTATCTGAGAGAGCTCACTCGAACACCTTCAGTGATAGAATCTGTAAAACAGGGATAGGTCAGCCACCCTCCTTCGATGTTCCAGGCTATGGAGATCCTTTGTGAGGTTTGGCGTATCGATTAGTCTAATCGCTCTTTTCTGGATAGTGTCCAGAAGCTTCAGAGAGTGCTTCGGAGCGCATCCCCACACATGGGAGCAATACTCCAGCGATGGTCGGATCTGTGCCTTGTAGAGCAGCAGCAGTTGCTCTGGTGTATACAGCGGAACAAAACTCCAAGCTTCTGGGATGCCGTTTTAGCAATACTGACGACGTGGTCGTGCCAGGACATATTATTGTTGATATTGATTCCCAAAAGCTTGACGGAAGGTGATTCGACTATGGGGTGACCCTCCATTTCCACGGTTGGTAAGCCATCGTGAGACTTCTTTGTAAGTGTTGTTGCCTGAGTTTTTTTGTACGTTGAACTGTACTTTATTTGCCAATCCCCACTCGACAATTGTTTTGATATCAGCGTTGATCTGTGAGGCATGCTGCTGTCGCTGACGTGCCGTCTCCTGGGATGATAGTGGCTTGCCTGGTTCCATGCACGACACTAATGTACTGTCATCTGCGAAGCTGTAGATTGGATTGGATGTTATTTCCAGCAGCTCGTTGATGTACAGCAGAAACAGTATAGGGGATAGGACAGATCCCTGAGGAACACCAGCGTTTGTTGAAAATAGTCTGATGAACAGCCCTTGACTACAACAAACAGAGGTCTGTCATTCAAAAAGCTATTCAGCCACTGGCGCAGGCCAGGTGGTAGTCCATAAGCAGCAAGCTTGGCCAGAAGTCCGTCATGCCATACTCTGTCGAAAGCTTTCGATATATCAAGTGCAACAACACGGGATTCGCCATGATTGCCTATTGCTCTGTTCCACAAGTGAGTGACGTAGGCAAGGAGGTCACCTGTAGACCTGTGCTTACGGAAGCCATACTGGCGATCATTTATGATGTTATTGTTGTCCAGGGACTTCAGGAGCTGTGTATTGATGACAGTCTCCATAACCTTAGACATGATGCTGAGAAGAGCCACAGGTCTATAATTGGCGGGATCAGTTTTTTTGCATTTCTTAGGAGTAAGCAAGCACCTTTCATTCCATAGAATAGATTACTTTCAAAAAATGAAATAAACAAAATGGATTGCAAAGCTTTCCTAGTATCGTTTTTAGAATATCCTTTATGAATACAAAATACTTATCACCTCCTACCTTCAAACTCTGTATTCCTGATTTGCTCTAAAACTGCAGAGAATGGAAAAATCCCCATAGGTTTGCAATACTGGCATACAGCCAGCATGACGGCGGAAACGGCCGAGCATATTTTCCAAGGTTTACACGAGGAGGGCAAGGAATTCTAATTTACGTGATATAGATAGATATTTTATAAGGCTTCGCGATTTTTTGTTGTAAGGCCAAGATTGCCCCCTATATTATTCAGGGTATCCGCTAATTGATATTGAATCATTAATACCGTCAGCAAAACATTGTAGACCCTTCTGTTTGTAATCTAAATCAGAAAGGAGGGTTATTATATTAAGAGCAAGTTTGCTTTCATAGACAATGCTCGTCAAAGCAGCCTGTGCGCTGCCTGCAGATTTATTCATTCTAAATTGACTCACGTCCTGTTGTTTTCGCCTCCTTGAGCTCCAACGAATACCAGCCAATGCCTGTACCGTATTGGAGAGCTCTAACATTCAAACGCGGCCTTGCCAAGATAAAGGTACCGTTACACAGTGTGCCGAGTCTCGCATTCTAGAACAAAATATAACCGAATACAACAGAAAATAACTCAAAACGACAGAAAAATAGTCGTAATCAATAGAAAACGACCAAATACAACCGAATGCAACAGAATAGAACAGAAAACGTATCAAAACAACAGAAAACAAGCAGATAGCGCCAAGAAACAACAAAAAACACGCTGGAAACAAGAGAAAATGACTAGATACACCAGAAAACATCCAAACACAACAGAAAACCATGAAATAGAACAGAAAATAGCTCGAAACAACAAACAACAGCAAGCAGATAACAGCGGTAAACAATAGTGAACGACTAAATGCAACAGAAAACATAAAAAAACAGATAACAATCAAATACAACCGAAAACAAGCAGATAACAGCGGAAAACAGCAAAAAACCACCTAAGACAACCGAATACAACAGAAGAGAACAGAAAACCGCTCAAAACAACAGAAAACAAGCTAGAAACAGCTGGAAACAACAGAAAACGACTAGATGCAGCAGAAAACATCCAAACACAATAGAAAACCATCAAATAGAACCGAATACAACAGAAAACAGCTCAAAACAACGGAAAGCAAGCACATAGCAGCGGTAAACAATACAAAACGACTAAATACAACAGAGAGAACAGAAAACAGCTCAGAACAACCGAAAACAAGCAGATAGCGTCAAGAAACAACAGAAAACACTCTGAAAACAAGAGAAAATGACTAGATACACCAGAAAACATCCAAACACAACAGAAAACCATCTAATAGAACCGAATACAACAGAAAATAACTCAAAACGACAGAAAACACGCAGATAGCAGTCGTAATCAATGGAAAACGACCAGATACAATCGAGTGCAACAGAATAGAACAGAAAATTGATCAAAACGACAGAAAACAAGCAGATAGCGCCAAGAAACAACAGAAAACACGCGGAAAACAAGAGAAAATGACTAGATACACCAGAAAACATCCAAACACAACAGAAAACCATCTAATAGAACTGAATAGAACAGAACACAGCTCGAAACAACAGAAAGCAAGCAGATAACCGCGGTAAACAATAGTGAACGACTAAATGCAACAGTAAACATAAAAAAAACAGACAACAGTCAAATACAACAGAAAACAGCTCAAAACAACAGAAAACAAGCAGATAGCGGAAAACAACAGAAAACCACCAAAGACAACCGAATACAACAGGAGAGAACAGAAAACCGCCCAAAACAACAGAAAACAAGCTAGAAACAGCTGGAAACAACAGAAAACGACTAGATGCAGCAGAAAACATCCAAACACAATACAAAACCATCAAATAGAACCGAATACAACAGAAAACAGCTCAAAACAACAGAAAGCAAGCACATAACAGCGGTAAACAATATAAAACGACCAAATACAACAGAGAGAACAGAAAACAGCTCAGAACAACCGAAAACAAGCAGATTACAGCGGGAAATAACAGAAGACGACCAAATACAACCGAATAGAGCATAACAGAAAACCGCTCAGAACAACAGACAGATCATAGAATGGAACAGGAATGATTTCCCCATTCTGGTTGGTCTGTTGACGGGACATTGTCTTCTGAGGAATCACATGCGGAAGTTGGAGAGAGATCTAGTCGGCTGTTGGGTGAGTGTGAATCTCTCGGCTGCAGTACGGGCGACCGTAGTGTAGTTGGCAACGCGTCGGCCCAGAATGCCGGAGACGCTGGTTCGAATCCAGCCGGTACAGTTCATTTTTCCGATTTTTCTGTGAACCAAATGTTTGAATTTATCTCCCCCTTGCGGAGTTAGCAAGCACCTTCATTCCACGAAATCCTGGCCGACTGGGTAGTCGTTGTTCAGTAAGAAAGAGAGCTGTCGTGCAAATAGCGGTGAGAGATTCACACTCACCCAACAGCCGACTAGATCTCTCTGGATGACTGAAATGCATGGTTCGCAGAGAAATACAGGGGAGCGGTGGGGGTCGACGGATTCGATACCAAGTCGTCGACGCGGTATGTCGGCTGCAGTACGGGCGACCGTAGTGTAGTTGGTAACGCGTCGGCCTAGAATGCCGGAGACGCCGGTTCGAATCCAGCCGGTACCCTTCATTTTTCCGATTTTTCTGTGAACCAAATGTTTGAATTTTCTATCGTGTTGCGGACATAAGTAGCCATTCCGAAAGTCAATGATGGATGGCACCAAGGAGGTCATATCCAGAAACATTGCCACGAGCTCAGAGTTGTGCTTCAGTTTCAGTATGTGTTTCTTGAATAAAGGTCAGGTAGATGTTATTGTTAAGTAGCAGTCTCGAGAGATATTCACTTCTGTGTAAGGAACAATAATTAAGGAAGCCCAGTGTAAATCTTCTACACAGCCGTCATATACAGCGTGTTAATTAAGTATGTTAAAAAACTTTAATCGCGAATAGTACTCCGAAAAATAGAAAGAAAATGTCGTATGAACATGGGTCCGGAAATGCTTCCTAAGGGAGCTACGCTCCTTTGCATGGGGCACCCTGAAGACGGTTTTCCCTCGATATTCTCGAAACCATTCATAACAAAATTACGAAATTAGGTACGATGGGTAAACTTTTGACGCTCAATCTGATTCTGAATTCATAATTTCATAATTTTAATCAGAGGCGTATCATAGTCGAATCACCTTCCGTCAAGCTTTTGGGAATCAACATCAACATTAACATGTCCTGGCACGACCACGTCGTCAGTATTGCTAAAACGGCATCCCAGAAGCTTGGAGTTTTGTTCCGCTGTGGGAAGTTGTATACACTAGAGCAACTGCTGCTGCTCTACAAGGCACAGATCCGACCATCGCTGGAGTATTGCTCCCATGTGTGGGAATGTGCTCCGAAGCACTCTCTAAAGCTTCTGGACACTATCCAGAGAAGAGCGATTAGACTAATCGATACGCCAAACCTGACAAAGGACCTCCACAGCCTGGAACATCGAAGGAGGGTGGCTGACCTATCCCTGTTTTACAGATTCTATCACGGAAGATGTTCGAGTGAGCTCTCCAGATAATAACACCACAGGCCGTCCGAACCAGGAAAAGAGCTCATCCTTACCAGGTCGAGGTCCTTACTCCCCGAACTAGTCTCCTCCAGCATTCCTTCTTTTGGAGAACTTCGACGCTGTGGAATCAGCTGCCGGGGAATTTGTTTCCCGACGGCTACAACCTGCAGCGTTTTAAATCTAACGTGAACCGATACTTATCCTCTCGCAGCGCTTCTACAGCGCCATAGGCTTTCAGCCTTTGCGGGAGGAGTTAAGGGTAAAAATAACCCATTTTCTAAATGGTCATCTTTTGACATTTTATTTTTAGAATATGGTATTTCAGAGATTTCTACGTAAAAATGGTCTTGCGGTACATCTCGATAGGGCTAACCGCGAGAGAAATGCATTTATTTATTTACAATAGCCTGCATCTATTCAATAATTTGTATTTTTCTCGAAAACGGTTAGCCCTATCGAGATATACCTAGAGACCATTTTTACGTAAAAATCTCTGAAATACCATATTCCAAAATCAAGATGTCAAAAAAATTACCATTTAGGAAATGGGGTTATTTTTACCCTTAACTCCTCCCGTATGATACGCCTCTGATGAAAAATATGAAATTCTGAATTCAGAATCAGATTCAGCATCAAAAGTTTACCCATCGTACCTAATTTCGTAATTTTTCTATGAATGGTTTCGAGAATATCGAGGGAAAACCGTCTTCAGGGTGCCCCATATGCAAAGGAACGTAGCTCCCTCAGGAAGCATTTCCGAGCCCATACTCATATGACATTTTCTCTCAATTTTTCGGAGTACTGTTCGTGGTTGAAGTTTGTTAACATACTTAATTAACACCCTGTATAATAACGCCACCGTTGGAGATATGCCTCTGCCTTATAAAAATTCCCTCTTTGTCATTTTATCAGAAGTTGGAAACAGTGCAGGCCATAATTTTCCGCCCAAATACACCTCCGTTCGTCACAAATACAGATATTTACTGAAGTGTACTTTCTTCGCTAAATTATTTGCATCGAGTTTTTATGTGTTTCCCTCCTTCGTCTTTTCTAATTTCATTGTTCTTTCACCCTTACGGGACGCGATGTTTTATGTTTCTTTGGGGGTTTTTATTTGACTGCTAAAATGATGCATCTAATAAGATGCTAAATTGTGCGCTGACAGTTCCGTTTTATGAAAAACTTCTTCAGTCAGCGTGTCCAAGGGAAACACTGGAGAAACTCCGGAAAACATATTCATCAAACGTTCCGGTTTTTTTAGAAACCTAAGCGCTTTGGAATAAACTGCTCTGAGGAATGTTTCAGACATTTAGAATAATAGAGTCAAGATAAGCGACTGGGTATTTGAGAGCAGGCGACAGAAAGGTTCTGCCGGTGCGCCATCTGGTACCCGAAGGTAACGGCAAACCAAAGAGAATCGCTGCTAAACAGCAGCAGACTTCTTAGTGGAACGCCACATCGCGTTCGCTTAAGCCACCAGAGAGCGCGGTTCTATATGCTGCTGCATATGAAAGCCGATATACGAGGGTGCTGTTTAGCAGCGATTTTCTTTGGTTTGCCGTTACCTTTGGGTACCAGATGGCGCACCGGCAGAACCTGTCGCCTGCTCTCACATGCTTCACATGTCTGGTAGACATGAAAAATCCAATGCTCTCTGGTGGATTGACGGAGATATAGAGCAACCCTCGGACTGGGTATTTGTCGCATATTCTCGTTTTTAGTAGCGTATGGCGATACCGTTTCAGTTTTGCTAAAATACCATTCTCTAGCACACTCTTCTGCTTCTTCTCCTTTTGGACACTATCCAGAAGAGAGCAGTAAGGATGGCTGACCTGTTTCTATTTTACAGATTCTATCACGGAAGATGTTAGAGTGAGCTTTCTCAGGTAATAACACCTACGGCCGTCCGAACGAGGAACACTGGAGATGCTCAGTGACCTCATCCTTACCAGGTCGAAGCCCCTACTCCCCGAACCAGTCTCCTCCAGCATTCCTTCTTTTGGAGAACCTCGACGCTGTGGAATGAGCTGCAGGGAGTTGGTTTGCCGACGGCTACAACCTGCAGCGTTTCAAATCTAACGTGCACCGACACTTATCCTCTCGCAGTGCCTCTACAGTGCCATAGGCTTTTAGCCTTCGCGGGAGGCTGACCATGATAAAAGCAGTACCCTGGGCCGTGGTAGAGTTCGCAAAAGTCTATGGTTTTTGAAAATTGTGTTAGTGGCGGTGAAACTGCAGTATGTTCAAACACTGTTTTTGGGTATTCTAGGGATCTTTGATAGTTTTCTACTTTTTTTTTAGGAGTGGTTAAGATGAGTGAGCCAAGATGGGGTCTCGAATAGGTTGGTACCTTTCATTGACCTTTAAAAATTGATAATGATAATACAGGGTGTCCCACGACGATTAAGACAAGCAATATATCGGAACTGGGCCGTAGTAGTGAATTATAATTTTGGGGGTGTGAATTAGAGCAAATGTTGTATCTTTTCTTATTATTATGTTACCCAATGAGGTATCTGTTTTTGGTCACGTGACGCCCGATTCAAACATTTTAATGGGACACCCTGTATATTTGTGACTTTTTGTGTTCCTCCCGATAAAACAATCCCAACAAACTGCACACTTGGAGCCTAGAGTGATCAATTCAAGAGCTACAGGTACTTAAAGGACTGTACCACTACCATTATGAAACACTACCAAAGTAATTTAACCGTAGGGGTACAATGTATAATATAATCAATGGTAGTGGCACCATCCTTTAAGTACCTGTAGCTCTTGAATTAATCACTTTAGACCCCAAGTGTGCAGTTTGTTGGAATTGTTTTATCGGGAGGAACACAAAAAGTCACAAATATACAGGGTGTCCCATTAAAATGTTTGAATCGGACGTCACGTGACCTAAAACAAATACCCCATTGGGTGACATAATAATAAGAAAAGATACAATATTTGCTCTAATTTATATCCCCAAAATTATAATTAGCTACTACTGCCCAGTTCCGATATATTGCTTGTCTTAATCGTCGTGGGACACCCTGTATAATCTGTTTTTAAATATCGGAAGATTGGCATGCCCTGTGATTAGGATATCAGTTGAAGATTGTAGAACGGTAACTGTGCCGTCCTAGTTCTTATGGTGAGGAATGCAAGAAACTGCTTATGCGATTTTTTGTGTTGGATGTGTTTTTGCGGGCCGGAGGGCTATGATTTGGTTGCGAGGGGATCTCAGACTATAGCTTCATGCAATGGGAAAATAATAAAATGATGCCACCGTAATGTGTGAGAAGTACTGAGTCAGCCAATTTGACTCCATTTTTTAAGGGGCCTGGATACACACATTTATACATACGTATTTGCCATGTAAAACACGGACTCACAATTTCTCGCATAACTCACTCTATTTTCAAACTAAACATATAATGTTTCAGAAGGCGACAGTTGAGACCTTAATGAATGCCAACTAGTTTCGATTTTCTCAAAAAAGTTTTTTAATGTGCAAAAAAACACGCAATGCAAAATCAGACATCCTATAAATGCCTGTAATTTAACAACCAATCACGATATCGAAAAAAAGCTAAATAGTTGCACAAGCGTAAGCTTTCTTCTTCAATTTGCTCTTTGAGTCATTACTGTAAGTTTAAAGGTAACGTCAGGAGTTTGGAAATGCGAAATTCCTTTTTATAGTGACCTTTGGACCTTACCTTTGGATTTTTGGACTTATCTTCCCTCATCTTAGACACACACTGGAGAAAAGCAACAGGTGGCCACGCCTCCTCGCTAACACGGGAATACGCCTTTTCTTGAATTCTCAATTTCGCGCGCTATACCCTAGACCCTTAAGTAGGCTATTTGAAACGTTTAATGACTGCGTTAAATGTACAGGACAACGAAAAAAGAATTTACGGTTTTTTACAGGAAAACCTAGATTCTCCGAGACATTATGGCATAAAGTAAAATAATAGTAGTATAATTCGGCCCCTGGAACCGGAATATCTGTAATTAATGGCTGTCTCGGACTTTCTCAGTATTTCCTTTCTGGAGGACCAGAGCGCTGCGACTGAAGACCTTTTTTATAAAACGGATGTGTCAGTGCGCAATGTAGCATCTTATTAAATGCATCATCTTGACAGTCCAATGAAAAAACTTTGTGAAACATGAAACATTCCGTCTCATTATGATCCCCTGGCATATACAGAGTGGAGACTTCAAAATATGTCTATTGAGATTTCTTGTGGGCTTTCTGGTCATTAAAAAAATTAGGCCTAAAAATTTACCTATACTTGACTTTTTAAATATAGTTATATATAACTATATTAATCTATTTATAAAAAATAGGCCCGATTTTATCAACATGCATATTTAACAAAGACTTTTACAAAGCTTTTCTATTGGATGTTGTTTAGCAAATGCTTTCTATTGAGTATTGAGGGCTGTGTTAATAAGTATCATCCAATAGTATTTTATCAATATTGGAAACAAAACGTCAAAGCTGGATGACACTTTCATCAAAAATATTTTAGAATTCATGGATCAAAATCATAGCCGAAAATCAGAACAAAGTGATTGATTTGCAAATTAATGCTAGGTTTTTAATGTTTACCTTATAATTATTGTATAATTACCAATTGCAATTGCAGTCAGATTGATTATAGACTGGATGCATGTTTCTTATAGAATAGCCCTTCTTATAGAAATATTCACAGAGGATGTAAAAATTGTAGGCACTGCGTAAAAGGCACCGTAGCGCAGAAACATATTTATTATATAAAGCACCTTATTCACTTTCTGACTATACGAAAGGTTTCTAGTTTAGGAAAAATAAGGTTATACGTTATACTTTTGACAGATTGCAAGGCTTTGCTGTTCAGTAGGATAGGCAACCAGTAATGCACACTTGCATCGTGTGTGTCTATAATATAGCTTTGTGAAATGCAATAAAATGTTATTTTTACCCTTTTTCACTATAATACAAAAGTATATTGGAAGTATTTATAATTATTATCGATTGTAAATTATTGTTTTATCAAAATAATGCAGTAATTTGAATTTCTTGTCACCACTATCACCCATTTAGGATGGAAAATCAGAGTTGAAAAGATACTAGAGAGTTTACAATGGTCGATTACATATAAAGCATGTGTTTTTTCACCTTTCTGAAGTAAATTTCAAGACAAATCAATAATTTTCAGAGAACTTTGACAGATGCAAGTTTTTGAATGGGCTGCTCTGATTGATCAAAACCTTTGTTAGAATGCCCGTGTTAATAGAATCGGGCCTATATCTCACAATATTTATCTGTTAATATGAAGATATTGAATCAATAGACATCAGACAACTATATTTTCTTAATTTAAAATTATTCCATTTCGAAAATAAGAAATACTTTCAATGTGTAGACGACAACTATCTAATTCGCAGCAATAAGAACCAATCAAAAGTACCAACGCCAGAAAAAAGTATTTTCCTCCGATCATAGCAATATTTGGAAGCAACAACTTTTAAGTTATTTCCGTCTGATATAACAGAAATTCAAAATTATAATTTCTTAAAAGCAAAATTCAAATAATGCATTTTAATGCATTATTGCCTAAATTAGAGGTAAATTAGTATGTTAGATTTGAAGTCTAGTTTTCATCATATTGAAAATAAGTAGAAAACCATCTTCTGTTACACTTTTAATAACTTGTAAGTGTAAGGATAAATGTCTTTGATAATATTATGTATACGTCCATACTTTTGTATGTAATGTACTCTATGACAGAAAACCTTTATTTGAAGGGTTTCATCTCAACCAATACAAAAGGTGAAATAAGTTCAAAACTTGAAAGTAAGAATACCGAAATGTTAAATCATACATATGATAATTCTGACAACAAAACAATTAATATCTATCAATCTATATAATCCTGGCGCAAAAGATTTTAATATTCTTGTAACAAGCATCTCAGGGCATCTGTATAAGTATTCGGCATTTTTACGTTATATAGTATTTTATACTGTTATAGAAGAATGTGTTACGCCCACCGGTCCGCCATTATTCATATTCAATTCAATTCAATTCAATTCATTTATTTATCCATCAGATCTGATACAGGTATTGGATACGTCAGCATACACAAGATTTAAAATCTGTATTGTATATTTACATTTGCTAGAAATTTAGACATACATATACAAAAACACATAATAGGTTACACAAGTTAAAAACAGTTAATATTCATGCATTACATGCATCGCAAAACTCTTGCAAGGAGTAGAAAGCGCCATTTGTCCGAAAGCCTTTCAAAGCACTTTTAAATTTTGCCCTATTTAGACAACTAATGGAACTAGGTAGAGATCTGAATTGTTTATGGCCGTTATAAAAAGGACTGTTCTCGTATATTGCGGTATTGTACTTAATTGATCTAAGTGAGTTGCTGCCCCTAGTATGGTAACTATGCAAATCGGAATTTTTTTCATAATGATCCAAATTTGTCTTGGCAGATAGTATAGATTTATATATATAAATTGATGGTAAGGTGAGAATGTTGTATTCCTTAAAGGTAGTTCTACACGACTCCCCAAACTTCAAATTGAAAATTAGTCGAATCGGTCTTTTTTGCGCTATAAAGATTCTATTTGCTAACGAGGAATTTCCCCAGATATGGGGAAAGGTATGATAGATGTGGATATACAATCAAGAAGTAAATGCTGACTAGCTGGGCAACATTAAAATAGCTTTTCAGTTGTAACAGGGTATAATAACTTTTACTCAACTTTTTACTAATTTCGTTGATGTTCGTTCTCCAGCTCGTATCGCTATCGATATATAAACCTAGAAACTTCGCTGAGCTTGACATACCAATAGAGTCAGCGTTAACTTGAACAGAAAAATTATTGCTAATTTTTCGATTTGAACCTGATCCTGCGAAAAACTGCATACATACTGTTTTATGCGCATTCACAATTAAAAAATTATTCCTACACCACGTCGTGAATTCAGCAAAAACAAGATTCATCTTATAACAGAGTTCTTCCTCAGTTTCAGCATCAATAGCTACGGTGGTGTCATCTGCGTAAAGTACTAAACAGTTTGTAGTTATATGTAAAGGCATGTCATTAATAACTAGAATAAATATGAGGGGTCCCAGAATGGATCCTTGTGGGACACCAAGGCAAACATCATATTCATGTGTCACATATTCCTCAAATTTTACGACAAACTTCCTATGATAAAGATAGGAGTTAATGAATGAGAGAAATGTGCCTCTAAAACCTAAAGAATACAACTTATTCTCTATAATTTTTAAGTCTATTGTATCAAATGCCTTCATTCCATTCACAACGACTTACATAAATATACTGCATATCACACACTTGGTTCTTACACACGAACGTCTGTATGAGGTCCCGACAACCCCGACTGCGCAACAATACTTTCATGAGACTATAACAGAATATAACACACAGACACGGGTAAAATAATTATAAAAACGGACAAAGGCCTGTAGCGATCTGCCGATGAGCATAAACCAAGGTTATCGTATGTTCAGGTATAAATTATGATATCCTCACTGAAACCTATAAAACCCTTGGTCGAATGGTATTGAAATTTTAGTTATGAAGTAAATTATACTCTTGGACAGAGCATATTTCCTTAGAATGAGTATTGAAATCAAGCATATATTTTTCTTGGTTCAAATTCACCATAATTTCCTTAGAATGAGTATTGAAATCAAGCATATATTTTTCTTGGTTCAAATTCACCATAATTTCCTAACCAAGTAAATTTTCTTGAAACGAGAACAGATGTTCCTATATCAAGTACATCCTTACACACAGAAAAAAATACTGTTACGTTTTCCAAATAATTGTTAGTATTTGGATGTTTTTCCATCGCTTTAAATATATTTACCGTAGTTTCAAATCCATGCCATTGAAAGAATTTCATTCCTTATATTCGAAGTAATCACAGGTACGCCAATAAATTCAAAATAATTTTATGTTCGTTCTAACGATATGTATAATCCTTATAATACCAGTATTGACATATAGTGCAATCAGAACATCCTTTTGTTTTCGAAATTTACCCTATGTTTCATGTAAGCAAAGCATACAATCTATTCGATGTACATAAATTATTACTGCAACAGCAGTTTGTGATAATTCATCTGATAAAAATTAATTTTGTTTCAAAAGGTAACCACTACCATGCTTTCAAAACATTGTCTATGCTGTAAAGGAAATTGGCAAGTAGTATTTGTAACAACAAGCTCGTATATCGAATTCAATGGCCCTTGTAGTTCGCCGAACTATAATCAGCATTCGGCGGGACTGATGTCCCGATTCAATGAACGTAAAAAGAAAGAACAGGGGGATCATCTTAGTGTTATTATCGGCGCCAAGCCGCCAACATGGACGAGGTTGTTTCGTTGTGCTGTTTCGGTATTAGCTGTGTTGTGTCATCTCGTGTTTTTGCTTTCTGCATCAGCAACTGTGTGATTCAAATGTGTCCAGTTATATACTAAATGGAGGGCCTACTGAGAAATTGGGGCTTAGAATAGCTAACACCCACATTTGAATGTAAGTATTTAGATTAGTGAGACAGTTATATTTCAGGTAAAAATGCAAGAACTGCTGCAGGCTCCTTATAACTTCATACAAAATCACACCATTAAACATCCAAACGAATCGATCAGCTGTCCTCGCAATAAAATCTGTTGGTCCAAGGAAAAGAAAGTAGTTTAGAATCAATTACCAAACACAGATTCGATTCAATGACAGGCTGCCATTGAATCATTCATTGGAATCCAATGACATCTTGTAGTTGAACCAACAATCCGATATAATTCGTTACCAACTACACACTTCCCATTTGATAAGACATCGCTGTATTTGAGGAATGCTGAGTGTAACGTCCCATTGAATCCAAGCGTAAGTCTTTGACAAAACGACAGATTTTTCTGTGTGCAGGGTTATCAGAATTTTTAAATTGCGAATTTCCTCGTATCGCTGGGAATAGTGTATAAAGTTTAAAGGATGTTATGTATGAAATAAATATATTTTTTACAGAACTTCCGTTACCACGCCCGTATCTCATTCTCGAAATTTTTCGCGATTACGCCTACTGCTATGAACACCGAGCAACTCTTACTTTTGCCCTTGCACACAGAAAAATCTGTCGTTTTGTCAAAGACCTACGCTTGGATTCAATGGGACGTTACACTCAGCATTCCTCAAATACAGCGACGTTTTCTCCAATGGGAATGTATAGTTGGTAGCGAATTATATCGCATTGTCGATTCAACTACAAGATGTCATTGGATTCCAATGAATGATTCAATCACAGCCTGTCGTTGAATCGACTCTGTGTTTGGTAATTGATTCTAAACTACTTTCCTTTCCTTGAACCAACAGATTTTATTGCGAGGACAGCTGATTGATTCGTTTGAATGTTTAATGGTGTGATTTTGTTGGAAGTTATAAGGAGCATGATATAAAAATTAGACATAAGACTGCACCAGTTGTTGCATTATTATCTGAAATATAACTGTCTGACTAATCTAAATACCTACGTTCAAATGTGTGTGTTAGCTCTTCTAAGTCCCTATTTCTCAGTAGGTCCTCCATTTAATATATAACTGGACACATTTAAGTCACACAATTGCTGATGCAATACGCAAAACCACGAGATGGCACAACACGGCTAACACCGAAACAACACAACGGAAGAACTTCGTCCATGTTGACGAGTTTGCGGCGATAGTAGCACTGAGATCATCCCGCTGTTCTCTATCCTTACTTTCATTGAATCGGGACATCAGTCCCGCCGAATACTGATTATAGTTCAGCGAACGACAAGGGCCATTGAAACAAGATTAATTTTTACCAAATGAATTATCACGAACTGCTGTTGCAGTAATAATTTTTGTACATTGAATAGATTGTATGCTTTGCTTAAATGAAACATAGGGTAAATTTCGAAAACAAAAGGATGTTTTGATTGCATTATAAGTCAATACTGGTATTACAAGGATTATACATATCGCTATAACGAATATAAAATTATTTTGAATTTATTGGCGTACCTGTGATTACTTCGAATATAAGGATTGAATTCTTTCAATGACATGGATTTGAAACAACTGTAAATATATTTAAAGCGATGGAAAAACATCCAGATACTAACAGTTAATTGGAAACGCAACAGTATTTGTTTCTGTGTGCCAATCAGTAAGTATAATCTGATTTTACAACGATAACAGCGTGAAACTTCCTATTTTTTATCTTAGCTCTAATTTGACCTGAAAAATGCAGGAGAAAAACATCGTTTAATCGAATTACCGCTAAAGAGACTCTCGCAGTTTATCGTTAATTTCAATCAGAAACTGTCGAATTTAAAAATGGAAATTCAAAGTAGATGTAAATTTTGGAATTGAAGAACTTGTGCATATTTATTAGTCGACCGAAAAGGGTTTGCCGAATGTTTATTCAAAAGAGGATACCTTAAAAATTCAAATTAAACTTCCAGGACAGCTGAGAACGTTGCTTTTTTGAATGTTTGTGAATATATAAATCATATCCGTTCATTTTGATAATGGAAATAATTTCCGGATGCATTCCACATCATTTTGCATACATTTAAAATTGCATAATGCATATCTCGTTCAGCTTGGAGGAGGAACTGGAGTTACACATATGCAAAACTCTAACTTCAACCTAGATATGTTTTCCTTGCTACGAAAATGGTACAAGAAATCTAGGTACCGGGAAATAATAGAACAGTATATGAGAGTTCGGAAAATAAGTTAGCCAGCAGGTACAACTAAACTTTTTATTTAAAGTTCTTTAACACGTTGTTGGACACAACGGCTATAGCCGTCTGCGGGGAGTGATCGTGATACGCCACGACGGCTATATCAGTCAAAAGGTTATCTGCTTGTTACGGCAGAACGGCGACGACCGTCAGAATGTCCGTATACTTGCCTTGTTAAGCAATGTTAGTGCCGTAACGTGAAGCTCGTCATTTCTGTAATTGCCAAATTCTAACCCACTATATGCTATCCCAACTATTCATGTTTTAAGGTGCATGGGTAAAACGGCACGATGGCTATAACCGTCCATAACCTCCAATGTGATGCATTGACCACGTGTATAGCTGCCATATTGCAAGTGTGTTTTTGTTTGATTTTCATGTTTTCAGTACTGATGGGAGGTAGGTAACCAGATATTTTCATCCTAAACAGATATTCGTCGTCCACCTATTATACATATAGAATATATTGTTTCATATCAATACAAAACTCGAAGCACGTGTGAGACATTTTCCAGAGAAGCTGCCCCTACCAGAGGATCATAAAATAAAATCATATTTTCTTAGATGCAAATAATGTTTCAAGTCTGGAAACTGCAAAGAAACTAGCTATAGAAGGGTTGTGAAAATAAATGTGCTTTCTGTCCAAACTGCTTTGAAGAGTGGCGTCAAACATAAATTTGTGCCTAAATTCTGTTTTGTTCGGGGATACCTCTGTTTGCTAATAAATTTGATTTTTTGTTTTTATACCGTCTATATTCTGAGAAATGCGCTTTTGTTTATAAATTTGATACAATAAAATGTTGTTTTTGTTTTAGCTTTTGTCTCGAAAGTTGTCCTTTTCTTCCCACAAGATGTGTTTTACGATTACACTAATCAGATGGTTATAGCCGTGTTTGCCATTCTAGAACATAAAGTCTGCTGTGATATGACACGACGGATATAGCCGTCTTTTTTTATTGTCATCAAAAACCTCAAAAATGAAAAAAAGAGTGAGAAATGAACACCTCTAAAATATTTTGATAACGCAAATCATGTTACAAACGCAAAAAAATGGAAATGTTTTGAGGTGTCATAATTATTACGAAGCCTCCCGGCCAGCAGAGTGTCCAACAATGTGTTAAATTACGTGCCTCTTCAATACTATTAGGCAATGCATTGAAGCAGCGGAAAGCGAAAAGATTACTATAGTATAGGATATTTTGATATGCCAAAGCCAAAAAATTGCAGCACATTTTTATTCTCTAGAAAAAAATCCTTCGTATGATGTAGGACGTCCTGTTGAGAATACTTCAAGAGATACAAGATAGTCACCGTGATTATATACATTTTCAAAGTACTTTTATACACTTTCAATAATAAAAACAGCTTCGTGAAACACTCTGACATACACACATGCAACACACGCAACAGAAACAATTTGGTTGAAGAAACACTATCATACTTTTTACTCAAAATCAACTGCGCACACTGTTAGTCGGTTATTTAATCTGCTTCCAGATTAACAAAACGTCCTTGCATAAACTAAAAATAAAAAATGTAAAAAATCTCCTAACTGGCGAGTGCTATTACTCAATCAATGAGTTTAAAGAAGACTATAAAGTGAATTGCATATTGTTTGTGACTGTAAGTTTTTCAATGTTAATATGTTTATACATGGATTCCGCATAAACGTTTGTAATTTAATAATATTTTGTTCTTTTCTTACGCCTTATATTTCGATTAATGCCCGATTTTTGTCAACGGCAACACATATTATGTGACATATGTAAGCCAATGTATTTCTTTTTGTTTTTGTTATTTTTTTCTCTTTGTAGTACCTAAATGACGTGTTCTATATCATTATTGTATGACTCAAAGAACCAATAAAAGTAATAATGATAACTTTAATAACTCCTCTACCTGGATGATATAAAACTAAATGCGGCCACAGAAGTGCAACTGAGATAATTGCTCAATAACGGAAGTTTGTAAGTCATACATGAGGATGCAATTCGGTATGAGTAAATGTAAGGTGCTCCACATCAATAAAGACCAATGGAAAAATCATCCCCAACGAGTAGTAGTAAATGGCCAAACGCTGAAAAATATGGACAAAGACGAAACGTACAGGTACCTGGGTTTCAATCAGAACAATGAGATAGACCACACGCAAGTCAAGGCACAACTAACTCAAGAGTTTAATGACCACCTCACTAGACTACTTAACAAAACTGAATCTTGAATCCTGAATCCTAGAAATATGGAAACATTAAGTGGTCATAGACTGACATAGAAAACATCAATATACTTATACACCACTTACCCCTTCATGTCCAGACCACGCAGCAGACGCTCAAAATCAAAACATACAATCACAACAGGAAAAAATGAATAACAGGTCCCAGAAGGCACTCCATGGCAAACATAGATACCGTGGAACACAAGATCACATTAATGAAAAGCAGTCATACACCTGGCTACGGGGTGGCCAGCTTTTTCCACAAACGGAAGGCTTTATACTTGTTATCCAGGACCAAGTGATTGCGACACGAAATTACAAGAAGTATATAATTAAAAATCCATCGATCACCGACGATAATTGCAGGAAATGCCCCAGAAAGAAACAATAGAACACATAACAAGTAGACGCAAAACTCGCTCGACCCGATTACACAGCCAGACATAAATCTGCAGCCAAAGTCATACATCAAGCCCTAGCCACAACAAACAAACTAACTGAAAACACAGATCCATATTATAATTACACACCAACCTCAGTACTCGAAAACAATCAATTCAAACTATACTGGGACATTAAAATACATACAGACAAAACTATCTCAGCCAATAGTCCAGAAACAGTTTTTCAGTCAATTCCGATTCCCAATGATATGAATATCCAAAACACCTACTCTGGGAAGATATCTAAATACACAGATCTTGCCATAGAAATAAAACGACTCTGAAAGCAATGTTATTATTGTTACACGAAACCTTTTAAAAGCCTGTAATCCTCAAGACTAATAGGCGAGGCGAGAATGGGCTACTCTAGACTACAAACCCTACCAAGAGGAATTTACAAGGATCTTGGACACAACCAAATCGCAGAATATGTGGGGCACACCATAATGGATGCTAGAAAGGACCACATAACTCCGAAATACATGTTCAACAAGAAATTCGCAACTATAATAAGAGATCGAGAACTGTGATGCAAACAACCTGCATCGGGAAATAGTCTGGTACACAGATGGATCAAAGACCGAGCAAGGCACAGGAGCGGGAATCTTTGGAAGAGGAGCTAGACAGAGCATTCCGCTAGGAAAATACGCCTCGCTACTTCAGTCAGAGGTGTACGCCATCCTGCAATGTGCAAGGATCAATAATGAACGATCCTACAGAAACAA
Source organism: Callosobruchus maculatus (assembly GCA_951848785.1). Lineage (NCBI taxonomy): Eukaryota > Metazoa > Arthropoda > Insecta > Coleoptera > Chrysomelidae > Callosobruchus > Callosobruchus maculatus. The sequence continues at coordinate 4,254,521 of CATOUR010000079.1, forward strand.
GAGGATCGCAATTCGTACAGTCAGGCTACACTTAGGGCACTAGAAGCGCCCAAAGTTACGTCTGCTCTAGTCTGGGAATGTTTACAAGAACTGGGAAGACTGGCAGAACACAGCAAAGTAACTTTGGAGTGGGTGCCTGGACACTCAGGTATGAAAGGGCGGACGAGGTAGCAAGACTAGGCTCGTCTGCCCTATACATTGGAGCAGAACCCGCCCTGGGGGTGCCTAAAAGCACAATCAGACACCAGGTCGGAGACTGGATGGAATATCAGCACAAGGAGCAGTGGAACTTGTTGACAGGACGTGTTCATGGAAAAACATTCATTAAAGCTCCATGCAAGAAAATAGCTGAAACACTGCTCTCCTTGAGTAGAAATCAACTCCGAATAACGACGGGTCTCCTCACAGGACATTGTGGCCTGAAGGAACACCTGAATAAAATGGGACCCTACAATGGTACTCAACTGCAGATTGCGTAGAAGAGGAACTGAGTTAGCCCTACGTGTGCTCTGTGAGTGCGAAGCGTTAGATCACAAGAGACAACAGCCCTTTGGGAAGACCAAGCTAGAACCAATGAAGTACGGCTCAGCACCAGGACCAGTAGGTAAACTGCATAAACTTATGCAGGGATCCAGATTGCTGGAGTGGATACTGCAAAAGAGAGGATTTAATAATACAATAGGTCTTAAGGCTTAAGTAGTATTGACGGGGCAAGCAGCAAGGTCAGACGGCTGCTGGAAAAGAAAAGAGCTGTAGCATTGTACGGTCCTTTCTGAATTCTGAATAATGCCTATTGGCCAAGTATTAACTTGGCTCAGCACGTCAAAACTATTTACTACCGCAACTATTCCAGGAAAATAGGAAATGCATAATAAACGTCAATAAACGCTTCATATTTCAACAGATTTGGTTTTAATTATGGGGCCAAAGATGTTCTTATAAAAGATAGTTCAAATAAATCAAGACTCCCCTCACCATATTCTTTCCGGCCTAAGTTCTACTAGATTCCAATCTAGAATCCAAAACCCTATAATCAACTCATGTTTCACTTTTATCAGCACGCTGCAGTGTTTCGGAATCCCCCTCTTTTTTTCGAACAAGAGATACAATGCCTTAATTCGGGATGACTTATATATCTGCCAATTGGCGATGTCATCCATTTTTTGCAGACAATTTCAATTACTATCGTGACGATATGGCTCATCGTAGAGGTTTCATTGTCCGTGCAGCTTGTGTCAATTGCCCCCTGAACACCCCTTCGACGTCCCCCTCAGTTGCCATCCCTGCGATCCCCTTTTTTATTTCGTTACGTAGGCATTCCATTAGCCCTCGGTGTCTCTGTTAACTTTTCCAGTTAATACGGATTTCTTCGGAAATACAGGGTGTTTAAAAAAGATGCGGCAATATTCAAGGGGGTGACTCCTCAGGTCAGTCCATGAAAAAAAGTTCATATAAACATATTTCCAAAAATGTATGGTTTCTAAGATACAGGATGTTAATTTTTTTTAAATAACGTTTTTTTTTTCAAATAATTCTATCACCTTCTAACCGATTCTGTTGAAATTCAGTAGGGTTGTTTTTAGTAGTAAGGGGGTGATTTTGCCCCAACTAGAAAAAAATTATGTCCAGTGGCGTTAGAGGTGGCAATTTAATAACAATTATGAGCGGAAAAATGTACGCCACTGACACATTTAATGTTAATATTTCTTTGAGTTAAACCAACTACAACCACAACTTTTTTGTCTCCTGAATTTTTCTCGTATCTTGCTTTGTTTGCGGAATAAAAAATAAAAACTATTCTATCATCTTTTAAGACTCCAAGAATACTTGAGAATTGCACGTCAGTTTAAAAATCAGTAACGTTGATGTTATTTGAATGCTTTCATTCACTTTGTCAAATTTGTTGAAGTTTCGTAACATGAATCGCTATACGAATGCCGACATGACCGACATGCACTTCATTTATGGACTTGCTGATGGCAATGCATTAGAAGCTAGGCGGTTTTACATCGAAAGATTTCCTGCGCGTATTGCTCCTGATGGGAAGATGTTTGAAAGCATTCATCGACGCCTTCAAGAAACAGGGACATTAAAACGAAATGGGGAGCGGGAAGACCAAGGACGACAAGAACGGTAGCGCTGGAAGAGAATGCTCTGAACGTGGTTGAAGAAGAACCAGGTACTTCTACTCGAAAGTTGCTGAGGTTCTAAATATTTCTAATGGTACTGTTTGGAAAATTCTTAGAAAAAATATGTTATATCCATACCACATCCAACGCGTTCAGGCGCTTCTTCCTAGTGATTTTCTTCCACGTATTGAATTCTGTCAATGGCTTCTACAAAAAATGGTTGAAATCCCTCAACTGCTGATGCTGATTCTGTTTACAGATGAAGCGAGTTTTTCAAGGAATGCGATAAGGAATTACCATAATAATCATTTATGGTGTGATGAGAATCCATACGCAATATTTGAAGACCGTTTTCAGCATCAGTTCTCGTTGAACGTTTGGATCGGAATTGTGGGTTACTGCCTCATTGGACCGGTATTTCTACCTGCAAGACTTACCGGAGAGATATATCTCCACTTTTTGGAACATACTCTCCCTGGATTCCTGGAAAACGTACCTCTGCAACTAAGACATGCAATGTGGTTTATGCATGATGGCGCACCAGCGCATTTTAGTCAGGTTGCTCGTGAGTTTTCAACTCAAACCTACGGAAACCGCTGGATTGGCCGAGGTGGACCTCACTTATGGCCTGCACGATCCCCGGACTTAAACCCCCTGGATTTTTTGTGGGGCCACCTGAAGTCAATAGTGTACGCTACTCCTGTGGAAAATGTGGAGGACCTGAGAAATCGAATCATTGCTGGCTGTAACTCAATTAGAAATGACTCCGGTATTTTTGAGAGAGTTCGCCAATCAATGAGGAGAAGACTGGATTCCTGTATCCGAGCTGGGGGAGGTCACTTCCAACTGTTTTTGTAACTTTTCTTATGATAAATGGATATGCAATAGAATAGTTTTTATTTTTTATTCCGCAAACAAAGCAAGATACGAGAAAAATTCAGGAGACAAAAAAGTTGTAGTTGTAGTTGGTTTACCTCAAAGAAATATTAACATTAAATGTGTCAGTGGCGTACATCTTTCCGCTTATAATTGTTATTAAATTGCCACCTCTAACCCCACTGGACATAATGTTTTTGTCTAGTTAGGGCAAAATCACCCCCTTACTACTAAAAACAACGCTACTGAATTTCAACAGAATCGGTTAGAAGATGATAGAATTATTTAAAAAAAAAAAACGTTATTTAAAAAAAAATTAACACGCTGTATCTTAGAAACCATACATTTTTTGACATATTTATGTTTATATGAACTTTTTTTCATGGAATGACCTGAGGAGTCACCCCCTTGAATATTGCCGCATCTTTTTTAAACACCCTGTATACCAAGTGTTATGTTTGTTAGCTAACGCTAAAAATGTTTATTAATCGGTTAGCTCTGTAGCAATGTTGGGCAGGATGTAGTTTCAAAAGCGATGTTTATTTACTGATTTACTCATTACAAATCCGACCACACTTTTGAGCTTCAACCTTGTTTAAAGAAAATCGAAGTTTTCAGAGTACCGGATCTTCAGGTTCATCTAAAACATCGAAAATCTTCATTTGGCTTTCTATTGGGATGAACTTCATATTTTAGATGATTTGAAGACGTTTACTACAAATCCGGCCGCTCTTTTGAGTATCAACAACGTTTAAAGAGAAACATTTTCAGAATCCAGGATCTTCAGATTTTTCTAAAAAATTGAAAAACTTTATCTGGCTTTCTATCACGATGAAACCTTGTGCCTTAGATGATTTGGGGGCACTGCGTACAAATCTGGCCGCTGCTCTTTAAGTTTCATCCTCATTTAAAGAAGTCGAAGTTTTCCGAGCACCGGATCTTCAGGTTCATCTAAAACATCGAAAATCTTTATTTGGCTATCAGAATGAAACATCGTGTTTTAGATGATTTTAGGGCACCTACTACAAATCTGGCCGCCCTTTCAAGTTTCGTCGTCACTTAAATAAGAAACGAAGTTTGAGGAATATTTGAATTTTTTTGTCTTTTGCTAATTACTCCGCCACCCATCCATCGATTTTTAAAACTATAACAGTATTATCTATATCCATTACGGCCCCTCAGCATATCAGTACCCAAATTTCATCACAATCCATGTAGCGGTTACTGAGATTACGAGACTAGAAGAACGTCAACAGATAGATAATCAGATGAGGTTATGTCTTCATAGAAAGCTAATCCAGACATTATTGTGGAAAAATTATTTAGCATTGGGTTTCGTGGCAACATGTTATCATGGCTTAAATCATACCTATCCAATCGAAGATTTATGGTGCACTTAAACAACTACACTACAGATGAATATAATGTCTCACTTGGTGTACCTCAGGGCTCAACTTTAGGCCCTTTAATATTCATTCTTTTTATCAACGATCTGCCTTCTAGTATAACAGCTAACACCACGATTATCTACGCTGACGATACTACAGTAGCAATTAATGCTGAAACACCTGAGCGCTGCATAGTAGGATGGATGCAGTAGCTGTAGAATTCACAAGATGGTGCAAAAGAAACTACTTGATTGTTAACACCAACAAAGCTGTGTGTATGCAATTTTATGCTAGGTCAGGGTCATGTCGTAGAATTCAAGACTTAAACATCCGTTTCAACTCAGATACACTTAGTATCGCTAACACTACCAAATTCCTTGGTCTACATCTTGATAGCGACATGAGTTGGACCACACATGTTGATAGCGTCTGCAGGAAGTTGAACAGCAGCTATTATGCAGTTCTTCAGTTGAAACATTGTTTAGTTACGTCTCAGCTTGTGAATATATACTTCGCAATGGTCTATTTCCACATATCATACCATGTGATATTGTGGGGAAACTCATCTTTGGCCACGCAAGTTTTTATTGCACAAAAAAAGAATAGTTCATCTTATTTTTAATTTAAGATCAACACAATCATGTAGACCATACTTTAAACAACACAAACTGCTTACATTGGCATCCATTTATATTTATAAGTGTATAAACTTTGCGAGAACTGCTATGAATAGCTATGAAAAAAATAGTGATTTACACAGTTATGACACTAGGTGCAGCAGTTCGCTGAGATCAATTCGGCCCAAAACCGCCCTATACGAAAGCAGTCCATTTTACATGGGCCATAAGCTTTTTAACTTTTTGCCCTCATATATAAGAGGTGTAACTGACAACAAACGTTTTAACTATATGCTAAAGCAGTTCCTCTTGGACAATTGTCTTTATTCGGTACAGGAGTTTTTAAATGTTTGAATATGTCTTTATGTGTTACGTGCAGTGTGCTATTATATTTTATATATTTGTTTTATTTATAGTTAGACAATGTATATATTGCAATGACCGGTGTAACTATAGTAATGACAAACACTTTAGCCATATGCAGTTCCTCTCTAGTTGTTATTTGGTAGAGGAGTTATCAAATTTTTAAATATGTCTTTTTATGTGTTACATGCACTGCTAGGTTTGTTTCATTTATATTGTATTTGACACGTCCAATATCTGTAAAAGGATCCAAAGGATGAATAAATTATTATTATTATTAAATACAGGTTTTCGATTTTTTTAGGCGACCCTGCAGATCCGGGGTACCTGAAATGTTTGACTTTTCCCAAACGGACCTAAAACTGAAAATGGTGACCGGATTTGTAATTAGCACCCTAAACTTATCCAGGACACGAGATTATGTATTGTTAAAAAGCTAAATACAGATTTTCGTTTTGTAGGTGTACCTCGCGATCCGTAGTATCCGAAACGTTTTACTTTCGTTAAACGAAACTAAAACTTATAACAGCAGCCGAATTTGTAATAAACGCCCTCAAGTTATCCAAGAAACCAGGTTTTGTCTTGACAGTAAGCTACATAAAGGTTTTAGATTCTTTCAGATAAGCTCAAAGATACGAGGTGTCGAAAATTTTGATTCAACCTTAAATGAAACTCAAACTCAAAATAGCGGCCGGAATTGTAATTAGCGTCCTCAAATCAAATTATCCGGGACACCAGGTTTTGTGAAAAACTATATCTTTTGGTTGGAAAATACTGCTCAATCTATTCACTTAGGCCCGATTTTATCAACACGGGCATTTTAGCAAAGACTTTGACCAATCAGAGCAGCTCATTCAAGAACTTGCATCTGTCAGAGTTCTCTGAAAATTATTGATTTCTCTTGAAATTTACTCCAAAAAGGTGGAAAAGGACATGCTTTATATATAATCGACCATTATGGACTCTCTAGTATCTTTTCGACTCTGATTTTCCATACCAAATAGATGAAAACTTGCATTTTCCTGTTTGACAAACAGTTTAACAATTGCTAATCTCAACCAATCAGATTCTACAGAACCGATACATTTGATCACTGGATCAAATGTACTGTTAATGTATGGATAATGATGACAATAAATTCAAATTACTGCATTATTTTGATAAAACAATAATCTATAATCGATAACAATTATAAATACCTGCAATATACCTTTGTATTATAGTAAAAAACGGTAAAAATAACATTTTATTGTATTTCACAAAGCTATTATAGACACACACGACGCAAGTGTGCATTACTGGTTGCCTATCCTGCTTAACAGCAAAGCTTGCGATCTGGCAAAAGTATAACGTACAACCTTCTTTTTCCTAAACTTGAAACCTTTCGTATACTCAGAAAGTGAATAAAGTGCTTTATATAAATGTGTTTCTGCGCTGCGGTGCCTTTTACGCAGTGCCTTTACAATCTTTACATCCTCTGTGAATATTTCTATAAGAAGGTCTATAACAAACATGCATCCAGTCTATAATCAATCTGACTGCAATTGCAATTGGTAATTATACAATAATTATAAGGTAAAGATTAAAAATCTAGCATTAATTTGCAAATCAACCACTTTGTTCTGATTTTCTGCTATGATTTTGATCCACGAGTTCTAAAATACAGGGTGGGCCAATAGTGCGTGGACGGAGGGATTGTGGGCTTACTAAAGAATATTTCAAAAATCTGTCACTTGATCATGGTATGCACCCTTGAGGACTATAACGTAAAAATATTTTCACTTAAATTTTGACGTTTATACAGGGTGATTCATATCAAACATACATTTTTTTGAATGGAACTCCCTATATATTATTGCATATTCAGATTCCTTGGTCAATTCTAGTGTGACTTTATGTATCACACATGGAACTTTAAACAAACCGTTTAGGCGCAAATCACCATTTTTGGTATAAGTAGGTATCAGAAAAAAATTGAATATCGCAGCGATTATAAAACTTAGAAGGCCGTGACTTTGCGGTAAGACTAATCATGGAATGCGCCACCTAAGGTCAGACGGCTAAATTTGAATTGGTTTTGTACTACGAGAAATCGGTAGATTAATTGAGGAAGCTTCAATCACAGATAACTTGATTTTTTCAAATGGGAATGCCTATTTTGGTTTACAGAATCAAATGTAAAATTTGATTACCTTTCTAACGATATACATTCTTGGTATAAATCTTTTTTGGTTTTCATTTTATTTCAAATTTTCAGTCAAATCGGTGTTTTTCAATTTTCCTGCATGCAAGCAACCTAGCAGGCCATGAAAAATAAACAAAAGCTCGTTAATATGGAAGAAAGCAACTAACTTAGTAAAAAGATGCAAAGTTACTAGAGCAACTAGGCAAGATTATGAAAATTCCTTGCAACATATTATTAGCTCTAACCAGAAACAATAGCGGTAACACGAACGTTAATTTTTCACAGCCTACTAGCTATTAGCGAATTTCCAAAGTCAGTAAAAAAATATTTAGACAAAGGAAAACTACTAGTGATTGCTGCTGGCAGTAGAATATCTATGTCTTCTGAAAAAATTTTCACATTTGATGCTATAAAAAAGTAGCCAGTCAAAAGAAATGATACCTCTGACTGGAACCCTTCAAATTCTTCAGTAGGTACTTCTACTCATTAGCAAAATCGCGGAAAATGAAACTTGATTTGCAGTCTGTTTGAATTGTAAAACAAAATTTAGTTTGCAAAAAACTACATGAAATAATCACAAATACAGCATAGCGTAATTAAAAAATTCTAGCAATTATTTCAATAGATGTTCAGAATGCTCCAGTTGGAGATATCTTCACTTTTGACTAAACGGAAATGACTAATTTTTTTATCCCATTAAATGTGAAATTTCATTCTAAACATGTTAGACTGTAAGCAAAAATTGCTGGTAGTTTTCCTTTTGTTTCAAAATTTTTAATCGTTTTGGAAAGTTGCCAAGCTCTAGTAGATCTCAATAGCTAGTAGGCTGTGAAAAACAAACACTTCTGTCATACCCCAGTTACTCATTGACATTAGATATCTTGCTGCTGCTGTATCCGGTTAGAGCTAATATGTTGTAAGGAATTTTCATAACCTTGCCTCGTTGCTCTAGTTATTTTGCATCTTTCTACTAAGTTAGTTGGTTTCTTCCATATTAACGAGCTTTTGTTTATTTTTCATGGCCTGTTAGGTCGCTTGCACGCAGGAAAATTGAAAGACACCGATTTGATTGAAAATTTGAAATAAAATGAAAACCAAGAAAGAGTGATATCAAGAATGGTATATCGTTAGAAAGGTAATCAAAATTTACATTTGATTCTTTAAACCAAAATAGGCATTCCCGTTTGAAAAAATCAAGTTATCTGTGATTGAAGTTTCCTTAATTAATCTACCGATTTCTCGAAGTACAAAAAGAATTCAAATTTAGCTGTCTGACCTTGGGTGACGCATTTCATGATTAGTCCTACCGCAAAGTCACGGCCTTCTAAGTTTTATAATCGCTGCGATATTCAATTTTTTTCTGATACCTACTTATGCGAAAAATGGTGATTTGCGACTAAACGGTTCGTTTAAAGTTCCATGTGTGATACATAAAGTCACACTAGAATTGACCAAGGAATCTGAATATGCAATAATATATAGGGGGTTCCATTCAAAAAAATGTATGTTTGATATGAATCACCCTGTATAAACATCAGAATTTAAGTGAAAATATTTTTACGTTATAGCTCTCAAGGGTCCCTGCCATAATCAAGTGACAGATTTTTAAAATATCTTTTATCAAGCCCACAATCCTCCGTCCACGCACTATTGGCCCACCCTGTATATTTGATGTCATCGAGCTTTGACGTTTTGTTTCCAATATTGATAAAATACTATTGGATGATACTTATTAACATAGCCCTCAATATCCAATAGAAAGCTTTTGCTAAACAACATCCAATAGAAAAGCTTTGCCAAAGTCTTTGTTAAATATGCATGTTTATAAAATCGGACCTTAGAATATCATTCCATAGTACTTGTATATAGATGAATTAGAAGTACAATCGTCATTCAACTTTATTTAGGCAGTTCCTTGACAATCAGTGAATATCACTTGCGTGTTTTGAACATTTGTTCTTTCCTCATCGTTTATTAAGGATTTTGGTGGAAGCAAGATTTGAATTTATGGTGAATGTGCTATATTGTTTCAAAGGTGAACCACACATTCCTTTCCTTTTTTGCTCTGAACTAATTTTGTAGATACTTGCAATTAAAGAGTAGCAATTTCATTCATTCATCCGAAACCAATCACAGACGACGTCGTTTCGCTTTTATTAAAGCTCGTCAGTGTGATTTAGGTCTCAGACGAATAAATGAAATTGCCTGTTAGTGCCTAGCTGGCAAAACTCGTACTAGTAGCTGCAACATATAGATATTGGGACAGTACTTTAAAAAAGTATTGGTTCGCCATCTATCTACCAAAGCCGGTACCTGAGCGTTTAATCTGAGGAACCGAGTACTGTTTATGTGACCCGTTTAAAAGTATCAGGTATAGGAACCTGCAGATACGACAACAAACAGACTCTTTTTTGTGGAACACTCATTTAAAACTCCCGACATTCGGTAGATGCTAAAAAGCAACTTAACTCAATTAAAGTGTAGCAATTTCATTCATTCATCTGAAACCAATCACAGACGACGTCGTTTCGCTTTTATTAAAGCTCGTCAGTGTGATTTAGGTCTCAGACGAATAAATGATATTTGTAATAAGAACTTCATGTATAATGTCCGATTTTTTGTCAAAAAGAATCAAATTGGTGCGTTCTTGGTCTTGGTTCTTGGCAATTGTCGAGTGGGGATTAGTAAATAAAGTACAGTTTAACGTACAGAAAACTCAGGCAACATGACTTACAAAGAAGTCTTACGTTGGCCCACCAACTGTGGAATTGGAGGTTCACCAAATAGGCAAGTCACCTTCCGTCAAGTTTTGAGGATCAACATCAACAATACCACGTCCTGGCACGACCATGTCGTCAGTATTTTAAAATAGCATCCCAGGAGCTTGGAGTGTTCTGCTGTAGGAAGCTGCATATACCAGAGCAACTACTGCTGCTTTACAAGGGACAGATCCGACCATCGCTGGAGTATTGCTCCCATGTGTGGGGATGTGCTCTGAAGCACACTCTAAAGCTTCTTCACATTATCCAGAGCAATTAGACTATTCGGTACGTCTAACCTCACAAAGGACCTCCACAGCTTGGAACATCAAAGAAGGACTGTCCCTGTTTCACACATCTATCTTCACTCGAACATGTTCTATCACGCTCGAGTGAGCTCACCCAGATAATAACACCGAAGGTCGTCAAAACAAGGAACACTAGAGAGGCTCTGCGACCTCATTCTTACCAGGTCGAGATCCCTACTCCCCGAACCACTATCCTTCAGCATTCCTTCTTATGGAGAACTTCGACGCTGTGGAATAAGCTGCCAAGGAGTTTGTGTCCCGATGGCTACAACGTACAGCGTTTCCAATCTAACATGCAGCGACAATTATCCTCTCGCAGCGCTTCTACAGAGCCATATCCTTTCAGCCTTTGCGGGAGGCTGATCATACAACAAAAATTAAACATCAAAATAAATAAAAAATTGTAAGGGTGCCTTGCGCAAAATAAAGAGTTTTCCAATAAGAGGTGTTATTTTTATATTCAAAGAAAAATGGCATATTCTGAAATAAATCATCGAATGTTTATTTCAATGTAAAGAGGAAGGTTTTCCATTAAGAATGGAAAATAATATCAGCCAAATGGCCATCACGGCTACGCTTGCAGGACCATATCCTTTTCATGAAACTGTCCATCATCAAATCGCAAAGTGGTTGCTGTATGCCCTGAATAGCTTCACGAATTCCATCTTTGAATTCTTGAATCGACGCTGGGCTGTTGGCGTAGACCTTATCTTTCACGTGGCTTCAAAGGAAGAAGTCGCAAGCTGTTAAATCACAAGATCTCGGTGGCCAATTGTGATCACCTCTTCGAGAGATAACACGGTCCGGAAACTTTCCCTGTAAAAGAGCTATGGTTTCGTTGCTTGTGTGACACGCAGCGCCGTCTTGTTGAAAGTAAACGTTGTCCAGATCAATATCATCCAATTCCGGCCATAAAAAATTATTAATCAACTCTCGATAGCGTAATCCGTCACCGTAACTGTTGCTCCAGCCTCATTTTCGAAAAAGTAAGGGCTAATGACCCCGCCTGACCATAAACCGCACCAAACAGTTACACGTTGAGGATGGAGAGGCTTTTCAACAATGCTTCTTGGGTTTTCCGAGCCCCAGATGCCACAATTTTGCTTGTTGACGTAGCCAGCGAGGTGGAAATGGGCCTCGTCAGTCCAGATGATTTTTCGATGAAATTCCGGATCATTTTCATGCATTTCAAGGACCCAATCAGCAAAGACACGACGTTGTTGATGATCGGCCGGCTTGAGTTCCTGTGTTAGCTGAACTCTATAAGCCGTAAGACCCAAGTCTTTATGCAAAATACGGTGTAGTGACGTTTGTGGAATGCTCAGTTCCAAAGAACGACGAGGAATGGACAAACCTGGGTTTTCTTCAACACTTTGTGCTACAGCAGCAATATTCTCCGTTGTTCCCAACAACTCGAATTTTTCCACCAATTTCTGTACTGCGGATCAACAAGGTGCTGCACGACGACCAAAAGGTGTTCTAGTTTTACGAACCGTCACTGGCAAATTTTCAGCATTTTTACAGTGGATTTTGATAATTTCACTGCGTTGTTGAAGCGTGTATCGTTCCATTTTTCTAAATGGCGTTGGTTCTACTGTTCAAGTGTCAAACAACTGCAGCGTCAGAACTGACGTATACCGAAACAGCCAGCTTTCAAAATAACACCTCTTATTGGAAAACCCACTATGTACTTATTTAATAAATATATATAGCGCGAAACAACTTATAAATAACCTCAAAAGCCGAGTGCCAAATAAAACCGAAAAGATTAAATGAGTGTAAGTGAGGCGCAAGAAGAAAAAAATAGCGCAACTGTCATCCACCGGAAAAGCGTGTCTTGTATTCGGATGCAACCCTTCAGGGGTGAGCGCTCACCACGTTGAATGGGGGTGCGAGAGAGACGGCGAATCGCTTGCGGAATTGGGCCAATGTTTACGTGTATATTTTGATGCTATATATAGTATACAACTGTGTACAAGGTTGGGGTAGCTTGGAACGTCGGCCGTTTCAGTTCGCCCCTAGCTCGCTCACGGGGAGGTCGCCCTTTTCGTCTGCCTACGCTGTCGCTTTCCGACGGGGCGCGAAATACATCGACGAAATTGAAAAAGGTGTACTAACGTTTTTGCTGGCTTTGGTACCGTTTCATAAATTAGCAATTGCATAACACAAATAGTAGTTTGTTGAGGCCATTCACCATTTCTAAAAAAGTAAGCTAGTCCTTAAGTTGTTATGAAATTTGGATTAGTTAAAAGGCTAATAAGAGAAAGAAAGCAGATTGAACAATGAAATATTGAAAATTAGCACTATTTGATAGGATTCTAGCCAACTAAGTTAGAAAGTCAACTCGACGAAGTTACATGATGTTTAGAAAGTAAAAAAACAACAGTAAACTGAGACTCTTATAGATATTTCATTAGTAACTAATTCTAAAAGTTACTGAGTATCTAATAAAGCATTCCACGACTTTTTTGCAATAAAAAATTTGCTAGTTGTTGGGAAAATAATACGCTTTATAACGGAGCGCAAAGTACATCGATGAAATTGAAAAAGGTGTACTAACGTTTCTGCTGCCTTTGGTACCATTTCATAAATTAGAAATTCCATAACAAAAATAATAGTTTGTTGAGGCCATTCACCATTTCTCAAAAAAGTAAGCTAGTCCTTAAGTTGTTATGAAATTTGGATTAGTTAAAAGGCTAATAAGAGAAAGAAAGCAGATTGAACCATGAAATAATGAAAATTATTTGATAGAATTCTAGCCAACTAAGTTAGAAAGAAAAAAATAATATAGAAAAGCTCTCGGCACCCTGTAGAGGTTTTTATAGATAGTTCACTAGTAGCTAATTCTGGAAGGCTAATTCTGGAAGTTATTAAGTATCTAACAAAATACTCCAGGATCTTTTTGCAACAAAAAAATTGTAAGTTGTTGGGCAAAATAATACGCTGTTGCTTTATGACGGAGTGCGAAATACTTCGATGAAACTGAAAAAGGAGTGCGTTTATGCTGCTTTTGGTAGCATTTTATAAATCAGAAAGCGCATAATAAACATAGTACTTTATTAAGCCTATTCACCATTTCTCAAAAAGATAAGCTAGATAGTTTATCCAGCATATTGAACACCAAGTCCTCAAGTTATTATTAAATTTAGGTTCGTTGATAAGCTAATAAAGGAGCGGTAGCAGATCGAACTATGGAATAAAAAATTAAGCTATTTGGTCGAACCCCAACAAAGTTAGAAAGTCAACTCGACAAGGTTGAATAATGCTCAGAAAGTGAAATAACTATATAGCAATAAACAAGACAAATATAGTAAAGCTCACGGAGGTTTTTATAGATAGTTCACTAGTAGTTAATTCTACCTGTTACTTAGTAGTTAACAAAGCATTCCAGGATTTTCTTGCTATAACAGAACTGACTCAATGAAATCTGACCTTCCAAAGAAGTTGCAGTCTCGTTATATACTCGTTATATACTGATATGTCCTTATATACTCGTTATATACTGATATGTCCTCATATATACACACAGAAAAATCTGTCGTTCTGTCAAAGACTTACGCTTGGATTCAATGGGACGTTACACTCAGCATTCCTCAAATACAGCGATGTTTTATCCAATGGGAAGTGTATAGTTGGTAACGAATTATATCGTATTGTCGATTCAAATACAAGATGTCATTGGATTCCAATGAATAATTCAATCGCAGCCTGTCGTTGAATCGAACCTGTGTTTGGCAATTGAGTCTAAACTACTTTATTTTCCTTGGACCAACAGATTTTACTGATTGATTCGTTTGGATGTTTAACTGTGTGATTTTGTATGAAGTTATAAGGAGCATGATATAGGAATTAGACATAAGTCTGCACCAGTTGTTGCATTATTACCTGAAATATATAAATGTCTGACTAATCTAAATACCTACATTCAGATGTGAGTGCTAGCTCTTCTAAGTCCCAATTTCTCAGTAAATCCTCCATTTAATATATAACTGGACACATTTAAATCACACAATTGCTGATGCAATAAGCAAAAAAACGAGATGACACAACACGGCTAACACCGAAACAACACAACGGAACAACCGTCCATGTTGGCGGGTTCGCGGCGATGGTAACACTAAGATAATCCCCCTGTTATTTATTCTTACCTTCATTGAATCGGGACATCAGTCCCGCCGAATACTGATTATAGTTCAGCGAACGACAAGGGCCATTGAAACAAAATTAATTTTTATCAGATGAATTATCACAAACTGCTGTTGCAGTAATAATTTTTGTACATTGAATAGATTGTATGCTTTACTTAAATGAAACATAGGGTAAATTTCGAAAACAAAAGAATGTTTTGATTGCATTATATGTCAATACTGGTATTAGAAGGATTATACATATCGTTAGAACAAATATAAAATTATTTTGAATTTATTGGCGTACCTGTGATTACTCCGAATATAAAGATTGAACTCTTTCAATGACATGGATTTGAAACAACTGTAAGTATATTTAAAGCGATGGAAAAAGATTCAGCTACTAACAGTTAATTGGAAACGCAACAGTATTTTTTTCTGTGTATGTTTATTTTATATAAGTTTTGTTTCATTCACACATGTGAATTAATCCAAAATGATTATTAGTTGTAAATGGTTTCGTAGAGTCACAGCACAATAATTCTACCTTTTTGGGTACCTAACTGTTTATTTTGTTAGCATATTTAATTCACATAATAAAATAATTACATCAACCGAACTAATAACCGCTTTAGGTACATATCATCATTCCGATGAAATTTAATAATTTATGTTTGGTTAATAAATGCTATTTATATAAACAAATGTGAAACAAGTTCCCCGAAACATTACATTATGTGATGTAAATACATATAGTGAAAACAAACAATGCGACTTATAATTCCCAAAAATTTTCCACGTGGCACGTGACATGTATTCAATTACAGGTTCTTTCTGATGATATTTAAACTACTGCTAAGTGCAAACATTACGGTTGGGTCCACTTGTATTGAGGTCGCTAGTGCCAAAATAATAATTTATCTGCAATAAGCGGACCTTCACCATAAACGGTTTTTACTAGAATCGGTATACGAGGGTGGTCCTATAAGTACTCGCTCTGAACTAGAGATGGCAGCAGTTGTTTAACACGTTGTTAGACACAACGGCTATAGCCGTCTGCAGGGAGTGATCGTGATACGCCACGACGGCTATATCAGTCGAAAATATATCTGCTTCTTACGGCAGAACGGCGACGACCGTCAGAATGTCAGTATACTTTCCCTGTGAAGCAATGTTAGTGCCGTAACGTGAAGCTCGTCATTTTTGAAATTGCCAAATTCTAACCCACTATACGCTATCCCAACTATTCATGTTTAAGGTGCATGGGTAAAACGGCACGATGGCTATAGCCGTCCATAACCTCCAATCTGATGCATTGACCACGTGTATAGCTGCCATATTACAAATGTGTTTTTGTTGGATTTTCATGTTTTCAGTACTGATGGGAGGTAGGTAACCAGATATCTTCATCATAAACAGATATTCGTCGTCCACCTATTATACATATAGAATATATTGATTCATATCAATACAAAACTCGAAGCACGTGTGAGACATTTCCCAGAGAAGCTGCCTCTACCAGAGGATCATAAAATAAAATCATATTTTCTTAGATGCAAACAATGTTTCAAGTCTGGAAAACGCAAAGAAACTAGCTATAGATGCAAGGGTTGTGAAAATGAACCTGCTTTGTGTCCAGACTGCTTTGAAGATTGGCGTCAAACATAAATTTGTGCCTAAATTCTGTTTTGTTCGGGGACACCTCTGGTTGCTAATAAATTTGATTTTTTGTTTTTATACCATCTATATTCTGAGAGATGCGTTTTTGTTTATAAATTTGATACAATAAAATGTTGTTTTTGTTTTAGCTTTTGTCTTGAAAATTGTCCTTTTCTTCCCACAAGATGTGTTTTACGTATACACTGATCAGACGGCTATAGCCGAGGTTGCCATTCTACAGCATGAAGTCTGTTGTGATATGACACGACGGATATCGCCGTCTTTTTTTTGTCACTAAAAACCTCAAAAATGAAAAAAAGAGTCAAAAATGAATACCCCTAAAATATTTTGATAATACAAATCATGTTACAAACGCAAAAAAAAACGGGAATGTTTTGAGGTGCCATATTACGAAGCCTCCCGGCCAGCAGAGTGTTCAACAATGTGTTAACTGGTAAAAGGGCGAATTTCTTCCAAATAACACCCTGTATCGCGGCGAACCGCCATTGGATCATACCGCTAGACTTGGGCGGATTCTGTATCCCGCCTACAAACTTTAATCGAAATATCTTAAAAGTGCTCCAGAGTTATTGCTACTTCAACGGAATTTTGTCTTATATGTTGCCGGATATATACGCCAAATAAAATGCGATTTTAGAAGTCTATTACAAGCATCTTTATTGATCTGTGAAATGAGATGAATTTTAGTGACGGATATACCAATACACTCTGCGTCAAAATGAATGGTAGAAAAATATAGTAATAAAAAATATTTACTCACTACTCAATATAAATGATGTTCATCACGCTTTATTGGCCCATCATAAAGACCATATATGTTGAACTATAAACCCTTTGCTGAGGTTTCGGTTCACTCTAGTATTTATTATAGTATGTACAAAAACTATTTTGGAACAAGTTACATTGATTGGCAGCCATGCTAGCAAGAAGGTTTTGATTTTTTGTATACTAACTTCCCAACTAAGTCAAGGATTCTGAAGTCTTAAAGGACACATAGAATTCCCTTTGCATTTTTGATAAATCCAAAATGAGAGCTAGTAATATATCATTGTCTCATGATTACGTTGCTATTTTCTTATGAGTTTGTAATGTGACAAACGGCAATGTAACTTCAAAGCGGCGCTTTAC
This sequence comes from Callosobruchus maculatus, assembly GCA_951848785.1. Lineage (NCBI taxonomy): Eukaryota > Metazoa > Arthropoda > Insecta > Coleoptera > Chrysomelidae > Callosobruchus > Callosobruchus maculatus. The sequence continues at coordinate 4,272,081 of CATOUR010000079.1, forward strand.
CGTATCTATGCAGGATGCAACAAAAACCATAAAAAAATTTGGAAGCAACTTATGGTGACTCTTTGTCGTGGAGAACATTGATCAGATTTTCCCCCGAAGCATACCAAACCATACTGAGCCACAGTCCAGTGACGGAGTAAAAATGTCATCTTTTTTTGTAAGGCAAATAATATTTGCTTGCGACTCCGTGTACATAAAGCTTTTTACGTGTAGTGTAAAAAGTAACGGACCAAGAACTGTTCCTTCGTATGTAATATTAGCCATATTTTCACTATTATGTAGACTTGCTGTTTATGGTCTCTTTCTCAACTTTATGAAGCAGTGTTTTGTAATTATCAGTACTGAAAGAAATAAATCACCAATAAAATATGGAAAAAATAACGATCAAACTGACTGAAATGAATGTGAAGGCAAATATATGGGAAACTGCTGGTTTCATTTCATAGCTGAGCTCTCCATGCACCCCTTCAATACGGTAGAGATATGTAGACGATGTTTTCGATGATTTTGATAACATATTGGGAAATATAGAATATTCTGTTGTATTCTGACGTTGAAAACGATGAAGATTCACCTGTTCTAAATTTTTTAGACATAAAAAATGACGAAACCTGCATATAGTTTGAGGTGATAGAAATATATAAGTACGTTGTGCCAGTTTGTCAATTCACCAGTTGCTATGGTTTTCGAAAAGAAAAGAGGCCGCCAAACAAGTTACTAGGGTTTTAAGAAGGAATGAGACCTTACATACAGGTACTAGGATTTTAAAAACGAAAGGAGGCCCCAAAACCAGTTACCAGAATTTTAGAAAGAAATAAGTCCATGAAACCAATTGGTAGGGTCAATGAGGGGCTGGTTGGAAACAAAGCTTCCAGAAAAGATTTTGCGACTCCACAACCTTCCAAGTTGCAAAAGAAAGACCTGAAACACTAACACGTTTCAGTCGAAAATACGTAAAAGGTCTTAAAACGGTCTTGATAAGTTTAGGATTTAGAACAGCATATCAGACCAGTTCGAAGCTTATTGAAATGGTTGAAAGCGAGACAAAATTTGCGAAATTTGATCCACAGAAATTACTTATGTATTCATATAGAGTGTAATGGCTGGTTAAGAACAAATTTCAAAAATTCTTGGGGATTCAGGCAAAAATGCGACTCTGACTAAATTGAGCTTTTGAAATTTTTTTTTCTTTAAACATAAGGATTCATTGGCAGGTCATTAAAAAACGGAACAGAAGAACTTCTTGTCAAGTATGGAAAATATATTATTAAGACACAAGCTTAGCTGTGCTTTTTGGTTCTAATTTTTGGCATTCGTTACGAAATTAGAATGAAATAATTTTTGCGCTAATAATGGGAAGGTTTATTATATGCTGATTTTGAACATACTTCGTGTAGAAAAAGTATGGCTAAATCAGACTACATAAAATTTTGCTATATTTTATCTATTTGACTTGAGTGAAAAGTTTTATATTATTGTTCCGCGTCTCATTACAAGCTATTTGTCCTGAAATGTTTTCCTTGTTTCGATTTTTGTGAAAACGTGGTTACTGATCCTCATGTTAATCTAATTTTCATCAGAACAGTGAAAAGTTGAACAAAGGTGTTGATATAGCTTATAGAAGCACTAGATTATATCCCAAACTGCGAATGACTTAGCCAACAAAGAAACTGATATTGCAATAAAAATGTTTTTCATATATTCATGTTCTACAGAATGAGTTTCTAATTATATTTAGTACGAACGTGTGATGATACTATTATTGCAAAACAAATTCCGTGGTTTATAATACTTATACATATGATGTATCTCAAGAGTTAGTCATAGGTTTGTGTATCTATTCATCATCGTCATTCGTCCTTCTATTTCACATTGTCATCAGACCCCTATGTTCTTTCAAAGCGATATCTTACATCCTTGAAGTTAAATTTATAAGGCAAACAATGGTGCACTCAATGTTTTGATTGGTTTAGGAAGAAAAGTTTATAATAACCATGGGCTTAGAAATTCTCTTCATTTTAATGTTCATACGTGTAGGAATTCTCAAAAAACAGTTCTTCACATCACAAACATCTATCACCAGCTTATTCACACAGTAAGGGTATTGTAAGCCACAAAATTTGCAGATATTTATGATACTCACCAAACTTAGAAGATTGCATTGAAGTACGGACGCCTAAATTTATTCTTAAAACTGTTAATGGTCAAGTCCAGATTATTTATATGTAAATATATAATACCGAACCAATGTACACAATTACAACACACGACAAATGCATCAAGTTTATATAAGACCTACCAAATTGATGATATGCAAAATAAGTCTAGTAAATAAAGTGCCTCCAAATGTTGTTGCATACAGAGAAAGACAGAACTATATATGAGTGAAAATATATATGTTTTTCGCCCTTTACTAATAGTTTATACACAACCTGTAACATGTAATATTTTTAACTTATATAGGTTTAGTGAAGCTTATGAGTAGTATTCATAGTTCTATTTTTCATTTTATTTAATTTTTTTCCTGTAAATAGCTTGCGTAAGCTAAATGAACCTCGATACTACTACTACCAATAACGGAGATGCAAAATACAAAGATTCTAAGGAACGTCTAGATTTTTTTCATCAAAACTGCTGAAAGTTGATGGCTCTCTCCTTAACGTAAACACGGGATGGACAAGAACTGAAATAATTTTTCAGGACATTTTTTGATTAGAAACAGAGGAATCAGCTTTAATATACTCAGTATAGTCCTTCTCTTATCTCAAATTTAATCAGCGTAAAATGTTAATGAAATATTTGAAACTACTATTATAGAGCACTATATAAGTAGATTAATTTGTGATCTTTCCTTCGATAAGAATAGAAAAAGAGTATTTTAGTGTATTTCTTTTTAATTGTTTGTGGTATAACTACTAACAATGTACATTATGGCTTTGAGAGTAAATTCCACCAAACACCACACAAAATTTTGTACAGCTAAAAGAGATCAAAAATGTTATGTAGAATTTATGATTGACATTTTCTTAAATATCAAAAAGATGTGTTCCAGATCAGCTCATGCTTTTAAGCGTAAGGTATATCAAACTCCTGAAAGCTGAATGAATAGTTTTAGTTGGTAGGGATGCAAACGATACATCGAGGTTTGTAAAACATCGAGGTATCGGTCATAAACATCGATGTTATCATCGATGTTTTGAAGAGCGATATATCGTCGATACATCGTTTGCTACATTCAGAAACATCGAAATCGTTGTTCAGTCCGTTCGGGTATCGGGTTTTCGGAATTCGGAATCACTGTGACGTTCGCGCGCATCGCATTGCTTTGTTGTGTTGACACGTGAAGTGTATGTTTGGTTTGGATTAATTTGATTCAATTTAATACGATTCGATTATTGGATTACCCAATATCTATACACATTTTGGATTTCTTGATTGGGTGAGTAATCTACTCGTTAATTTATAATTTAGTTAGGTTATGTTTGTTTGTTTTTGCATTAGGTTTGTGTAAGGATGTGCGAAGTGAGCGTGTCATTTCAGATTAAAAGAAATTAACAAAAACGCATAGCTTGTTATATTATGCAGCTAGTGACATTACAGTTGACATTTTTTTATTTGACTAATTTAATGATGACAATAATTTTGTAGTAATATAATTTACCATCATGTACTTCTTATTTTTATTAAAGCTTAATCGAGAGTCAAACAGACTTGTACCGAATAGAGCGACAGTATATTTTTACCCGACTGCGCAATTAGGGGTGTTATGATTTTCAAGCGCATGTATGACACAAAAAATAAAATCTATTTTTAATTACTTGTAAAAATAAACAATGTCTTTGTTTCTTTACAGATAACTAACTATGCCTTCCAATAAAATAAAAAGTAAAATTTGGAATTATTTTAAGAAAATTGGCGACAAGGAGGCTATTTGCAATATATGCAACAAGAGTCTTAAAACTTCTGGAAATACGACAAATCTTCGAGGTCATTTAGAAAATGTACATTCCCAGCAATTGAAAGATATTGATGATGTACCCAGCAAGAAAAAAAAAGTCGGTAACATTACTAGTTACATGCACAAAGATGAAGCAACTGCAAGTACCAGTAGTCATAATGTTGACCTTCCATTACAATCAAACGTCGACGTTAACCAACCATCGACCAGTTCAAGCAGTGTTAAGGATTTAGTATTACCTTCATCTCAAAAGTCAGTTGCTACTGTTGCTAGTACATCGTCACACATTGTTATCGATTCTAAAAAAGCTGCTCAGCCAAATGTAGATGATTTTATAAACAACATTAAGAGTATAAGTACAAAAGATGGTGCAAAATCAAAGAAAATAACTGAGGCCATTACGAATTTCATAATCATGGATAATAAACCATTTTCGACTGTTGAAGGTAAAGGATTTCGACAACTGATGAAAGAAGTGTGTCCACTGTATAACGTGCCGAGTCGAGAGACAATTAAAACGAGAGTAGATGAAAAATATGAGACATTGAGTAATCTTTTTAAGATGTATATAAAAAATTCTGAAAGCTATTGCATCACATACGACATTTGGACAGAAACCATGCAAAATAAATCATTTATTGGTGTCACTATTCATTTTTGGATAAGTCTCGACTTCTCAGTGGAACTTTAGGTGTTTTTGAGTTGACCGAAAGCCATACATCGCTTTACATTATTCAGAAACTTACCGATATTTTCACCGAGTGGAATGTTTCTATTGAAAAAGTTTCAGCTGTTACTACAGACAATGATAGCACTCTTATGAAGGCCAATCGGGAAATGTTTGGAGAAAAAAAAATAATTCCCTGTTTTGCTCATACAATTAATTTAGTCGTAACAAAATCCATTGATGAATCAAACAATTGTACTGAGTTAATAACCAAAGTTAGGGATATAGTTAAGTATATAAAAAGGAGCGTCAATGCAAGTGACGAATTACGGAAGAGACAGTTAGAGATGGGACTAAAAGAAGGTCAATTAAAAAAAATGATACTCGATGTTCGCACAAGATGGAACTCTTGTTTTTATATGCTTGAACGGTTCATGGAATTGGTGTCCATTGTAGGATCAATACTTTTGACTCGACCTGAAGCTCCACCAATGGTCTCAAGCAGTGAACTGGATTGCATTAAAGAAATGATAGAATTACTATGCCCGTTTGAGAAATTGACAAAAGAGTTTTCTGGAGATAGTTACGTAACGGTAAGCAAAGTGATTCCGCTAGTTAGCTGTGTCCGTGAAGTACTAGAGAACATAAAACCAAAAAATAAAATAATAGTTCAATTTAAAGAGGAATTAAGGAAACAACTAGCTAGAAGATTTGATACCCTAGAGCATTCCTCAATCCTAGCTATCTCAACTACTCTTGACCCCAGATTCAAGTTCATGCATTTTAAAGATCCAGTGGCCAAAAGTAAAGTACTTAATTACTTAAATAAATTTGTACGGGAATATAACAGCTCGCCTGGAGCTGCAACAAGAAGTGATACCTCTGATGAATCTGATAAAGATGATTCGGAATTTGACATCTGGAAATACCATAAGCAGCTGACACATAAAAACATGAAAAATAAATCATCTGCTACAACTATGCCACTTTCAGGCTCCATCAGCGAAACCGAGGTCCAGATGTACCTGTCATCTCCTGTAACACCAATAAAGAGAGATGCCATTGAAATTTGGGAAGATATGAAATCTCTTTTTCCAAAACTTACAAAAGTCGCAATGATATACCTTCCAATCGTTGCCACGTCTGTCCCAAGTGAGCGGTTATTCTCGGAAGCTGGAGCAACCATTACTCAACAAAGAAATAGGCTGTTAGGGTCTAGATTATCTAAGCTTCTTTTCCTTAACTCTGTGGCAAGACTATTAAATTCGAAATAAATATTATATAACATTCCATGTAATATAATGTTAACTACACAAAGATGATTCTGCTGCTGAAGCAGATTTCATAACGTCATGTCTAAGTTTGTTTACTTTAACTCTGTCTCAGAATTGTTACATTATTTAAAATAAATAACGTTTGTGTATAAAAATGTGTTTTAATGTAATAAAACGTGTTAATGCTAGTGGTAATGAAGCATCCTATTAAAAAAGTAAAACATCGGCAAAAACATCGATATATCGCCCATATCAACGATATTTTTGCATATCGATGTTTTTCATGCAAACATCGATGATTTAAAATATCGATGTTTTTCAGAACGATGTTGCATCCCTATTAGTTGGTTCATACCCTGATTAAAATTTTGTATAGTTTGAAGAGATCATGCGATTTATTGAGATTTTACAATTTTGGTGCATGCTTTGTAAATAAAAAACTGTGCCAAGCATACAGCATAAGGTCGTATTTTTGATCATACGTTATGGAAAATTTTTGAAACAGGTGTGAAGTTTGGAAGGATCATGAATATTTTATATAGTTTGAAAGAATCATTAATATTTTATATTATTTATAATGGATACTTTAGGATTGTTTAAAATAACAAATTGTGACAAGAATGCCAGAAGTCTCATATGTTTTCAAGCATTATTTATATCAAAGCTCTGCCACCTAAAATTTTGTACAGCCTGAAAGGATCATGATTTTACGATTTTAGTGCGGTTTTTTAAATAAAAAATACGGACAAGATACCACTTGACAAACCCATGCTTTTAAGCACAAGTTCTGGACGATGCGCGAATATAAACGGCCTCAACTTTTATTACATTTATGATTGCGACTTTACGATTTTAGAGTCGTTTTTTAAATAATAAAATTTGGCAAGGATACCAAATAAACTTTCCAGGGCAGGTTATCGCACCTCCTAAAATTCTGTAAAGCTCCAATGGATCATGAATTTTGATCTAGATGAAGTTTTTTCAAATAATAAATAATTAGCACGAAAGCTCACATTCTTAATGAGAATTTCGAAAGACGCGTGAATAATTTTTATTGTTGTTAAAAACTGAAGGAATCAAGCGATTCACGACTGAGTTTCTACGATTTTTTCCCCAGACCCAATATAAGATTTTTTAGTTGCCTCAAACACCACACAAAACTATGTGCAGTATGGAGAAATAAGGAACTATAACTAACTATAACTATAAATAAACGTATTATTATTATTATATATGTGCCATTTATGATTTAGATTCTACGATTTTCGGGCCTACTTTTAATGAAAAAAATTTCCTTAAGCGTAAGTTATCCAAAGGTTTTGGAAGACACCTGTTTAATTGCAGACAACACAAAAAAATTGTACAGCTTGTTATAAGCGATTTAGGATTGAGATTTCAAGATTCAAGAAACGTTGAGCGTAAATTATCCAAAAGCTCTGCAGACGTCAGAGTTGCCTCAAACACCACACAAAGTTTTGTAGAGTTTAGAGTGCTAACGAGCGTATATATGCTATGTTACAATTATGGTGCAATTTTTGTTAATTAAAAAAAATTGCAGCACGTACTCCATCTTCTTGATTGGGGTTAAGTTATGTGAAAGTTCTGCAAGACGCGTGAATATAAACTGCACAGTTTGAACATACCGTTAGTGTTACATGGGATGTTTAGCTTTTACTATTTTAGTGCCGTTTCTTTAGCAAAAAAATTGTCACATTTCCAGATAAGTTATGTCTCCAAATACACGCTTGTACATATTTTGAGTTGGCTGAAACACCACTTATAAACTCATATTTCCAAGCCTATGTAACACCAAAGTTCAGAACGACGTGGGGCTAATTTTAGTAGCTTCACACTTCTCCAAAAAAAAGATGTACAGCCTGAAGGCATCATGAATTTCTTTAACGATTTTAGCTCAATTTTTCTGACTAAAAAAATTTTGTGAGAATATCAGATAAGGTTCTGTTTTCTGCAAGACATGTAAGTATTTTTAGTTTCCTAGTGAATAATTTTAGTTGGTTCAAACATCGCCAAAAAAATTTGCAGCTTGAAGAAACCTAAACTTTAACGATATTTGGCGCAGTTTTTGAGAATGAAAAGTTGTGGCAAGGATATCAGATAAGTTTATGTTCCTTAGTGAAGTTATCTGAAACTCTGAAAGATGGGTAAATATTGTTTCTTGAAGCACCACTTTTAAGCTTATATTTTCAAGCATATGGTACACCAGTTTTTCTGGCTTAATAGTTGTTAGGAGAATATCAGATGGGTTTATGTTTTTGATACTAAGTTACCCAAAACTGTGAAAGACATGTGAGTATCTTTAGTTTCCTAGTGAACAGTTGCATCAAGCATCGCCAAAAAAGTGTACAGCTTGAAGGCACCATAAATTTTTACGATTTTTGGCACGGTTTTTAAGAATAAACAATTGTGGCAAGGATATCGGATAAGTTTATTTTTTAGTGTAAGTTATCCGAAACTTTGAAAGACGCTTGAATATTTTTAATGGCCCGAAACACCACTCATAAGGTCATATTTTCAAGCAAATGTTATACCAAAGTTCCGACTAATTTTAGTTGCTTCAAACATCTCTAAAAAATTATGTACAGCCTCAAGGCATCATGAACTCTTTTACGATTTTCGCGCAGTTTTTCTGACTAAGAAATTGTGATAATATTATCAGGTAAGTTCATGTTTCTGAGATAAATTTTTCAGAAGTTCTGAAAGACATGTGAATATTTTTAGTTTCCTAGTGAATAACTTTAGATGCTTCAAACATCGCCAAAAAAATTCACAGTTTTTGGAGTTATGGATTTCTACAATTTTTGGCGCAGCCTTTGAGAATAAAAAATTGTGGCAATTGTGGACATCAGATAAGTTTAGAGTAAGTTATACGAAATGCTGAAAGACGTGTGAATATTTTTAGTCGCTTGAGACACCATTCATAAGCATTGTTCTGCCTAATATTAGTTGCTTCAAACATCTCCAAAAAATTATGTACAGATTGAAGGCATCATGAACTTGTTTACGATTTTAGCGTAGCTTTTCTGACTAAAAAGTTGTTGAGAATACCAGATAAATTTATGTTTTTGAGACCAAGTCATCCACTCTGAAAGACATGTGAATATTTTTAGTTTCCTAGTAAAAAATGTACAGCTTTAGGAACTATGAACTTTTATGATTTTTGGCGTAGCTTTTAAGGACAAAAAAATGTGATAAGGATATCAGATAAGTTTATGTTATTATTTTATTATTATTTATGTTATTATTATATTATGTTATTTAGAGTTATCCGAAACTGGATGATCCGTGAATATCTTTAGTTGCCTGAAGCACTACTAATAGGATCATTTTTTTAGGCATAGTTCTGACTAACTTTAGATGCTTCAAACATCTCCAAAAAATTATCATTATCTTTTTACGCTCTTAGCGCAGTTTTTTTGGCTAAAAAATTCTGGTGAGTATGAGATTACTTTATGTTTTTGAGATCAAATTATCTGAAACTGAAAGACATTTGAATATTTTTAGTTTTCTATTGAATAATTTTAGTTGCTCCAAACATCGCCCAAAAAATGTACAGCTTGAAGAAAGCATGATTTTGAAGACTGTTGGCGCAGTTCTGAGAATAAAAAATTGTGGCAAGGATATCAGATAAGGTTATGTTCTTTAGAGTAAGTTATCCGAAACTCTGAAAGACGCGTAAATATTTTTAGTTGCCTGAAACACCAATCATAAGATCACATTTTCAGTCATAGTTCAGACTAATTTTAGTTGCTTCAAACATCTCCAAAAAATTATGTATAGCTTGAAGGCATCATGATTTTTTTAGGATTTTTGCGCAGTTGTTTTGACGAAAAAATGGTGATAAGAATATCAGATAAGTTTATCTTTGAGATATCAGAAACTCTGAAAGACATGTGAATATTTTCAGTTTCCTAGTGAATAATTTTAGTTGCTTCAAACATCGCCAAAAACGTTTACGATTTTTTGTGCATTTCTTAAGAATAAGAAATTGTGGCAAGGATATCACATAGGTTTATGTTTTTTAGAGTAATTTATACGAAACTCCGGAAGACACCCAAATATTTTTAGTTGCCTGAAACACCATACATAAGCTCATATTTTTAAGCATAGTTCTAATTAATTTTAGTTACTTCAAGCATCTCCAAAAAATTATGTATAGCTTGAAAGCATCATGAATTCTTTTAGGATTTTTGCGCATTTTTTTGATAAAAACATTGTGATAAGACTATCAGATAAGTTTATCTTTTTGAGATTAAGTTATCAGAAACTCTGAAAGACATGTGAATATCTTCAGCTTCCTAGTGAATAATTTTAGTTACTTCAAACATTGCCAAAAATGTTTACGATTTTTTGTGCATTTCTTAAGAATAAAAAAATGTGGCAAGGATATCACATAGGTTTATGTTCTTTAGAGTGAGTTTTAATCGCCTGAGACACCATTCATAAGCTCATATTTTTAAGCATAGTTCGAACTAATTTTAGTTGCTTCAAACATATTCAAAAAATGATGTATAGCTTGAAGGCATCATGATTATTTTACGATTTTAGCGCAGTTTTTCTGACTAAAGAATTGTGGTGAGAATATCAGATAGGTTTATTTTTTGAGATTAAGCTATCAGAAACCCTGAAAGACATGTAAATATTTTCTAGTGAATAATTTTATTTGCCTCAAACATCGCCAAAAAAGTTAACAGCTTAGCAGAGCCATGAATTTTTACGAAACGCGTGAATAATTTTAGTTATTTCAAACAACACCAAAAAAATGTAGAGCTTGAAGGAACCATGATTTTTGACGGTTTTTGGAGGAGTTTTTGAGAATAAAAAATCGTGGCAAGGATATCAGATAAGTTTTGGATCTTTGGAGTAACTTTTCCGAAACTTTGAAAGACGCGTGAATATTTTTAGCTACCAGAAACACTTCGTATAAGTCCATATTTTTAACCGTCACTTATACCAAAGTTTTGAACACCGCCAAAAAAATGCAAAGCTTGAAGGAATCATGGGTTACTTTTTATTTCTGGCATTTTTTGTGACTGAAAAATCGTGGTGAGAATAGCAGATAAGTTTATTTTTTGAGATTAAGCTATCAGAAACCTTGAAAGACGTAAATATTTTCTAGTGAATAATTTTATTTGCCTCAAACATCGCCAAAAAGGTTAACAGCTTAAAAGAACCATGAATCTTTACGAAACACGTGAATAATTTTAGTTGTTTCAAACAACACCAAAAAAAATGAAGAGCTTGAAGGAACCATGAATTTTGACGATTTTTGGCGGAGTTTTTGAGAATAAAAAATCGTGGTAAGGATATCAGATAAGCTTTGGATCTTTAGAGTGACTTGTCCGAAACTTTGAAAGACGCGTGAATATTTTTAGCTACCAGAAACACTTCGTATAAGTCCATATTTTTAATCATCACTTATACCAAAGTTTTGAACACCGTCAAAATAATGCAAAGCTTGAAGGAATCATGGGTTTCTTTTTATTTCTGGCAGTTTTTGTGACTAAAAAATCGTGGTGAGAATATCAGATAAGTTAATTTTTTGAGATTAGGCTATCAGAAACCCTGAAAGACATGTAAATATTTTCTAGTGAGTAATTTTATTTGCCTCAAACATCGCCAAAAAAGTTAACAGCTTAAAAGAACCATGAATTTTTACGAAACACGTGAATAATTTTAGTTGCTTCAAACACCAAAAAAATGTAGAGCTTGAAGGAACCATGATTTTTGACGGTTTTTGGAGGAGTTTTTGAGAATAAAAAATCGTGGCAAGGATATCAGATAAGTTTTGGATCTTTGGAGTAACTTGTCCGAAACTTTGAAAGACGCGTGAATATTTTTAGCTACCAGAAACACTTCGTATAAGTCCATATTTTTAACCGTCACTTATACCAAAGTTTTGAAATTCGCCAAAAAAATGCAAAGCTTGAAGCAATCATGGGTTGCTGTTTATTTCTGGCAGTTTTTTTAATAGAAAATTGTGGTGGGAATATCAGATAAGTTTATTTTTTGAGACTAAGTTATCAGAAACCCTGAAGGACATGTAAATATTTTCTAGTGAATAATTTTATTTGCCTCAGACATCGCCAAAAAAGTAAACAGCTTAAAATAACCATGAATTTTTACGAAACACGTGAATAATTTTAGTTGTTTCAAACAACACCAAGAAAATGTAGAGCTTGAAGGAACCATGAATTTTGACGATTTTTGACGGAGTTTTTGGGAATAAAAAATCGTGGCAAGGATATCAGATAAGCTTTGGATCTTTGGAGTAACTTGTCCGAAACTTTGAAAGACGCGTGAATATTTTTAGCTACAAGAAATACTTCGTATAAGTCCATATTTTTAACCGTCACTTATACCAAAGTTTTGAACACCGCCAAAAAATGCAAAGCTTGAAGGAATCATGGGTTTATTTTTATTTCTGGCAGTTTTTGTGACTAGAAAATTGTGGTGGGAATATCAGAAGTTCACGTTGTTGAGCGCAAGTTGTCGAAAAGCTCAGAAAGACCCGTTGATTCAAACGGTATACAAAATATTCCACAAGTTGAGAGAATGATAAATGTTGGTTGCGATTTTTGATAAAGCGTCCATGCAGATAAAAGCGTAAACATAAAGAATAAACAACAATACCTGTGCAAAAGAAGCCAGCATTCGAGTTTCGCAGTACTTCATCTGTAGCGGTAAACAGTCGCACTCACAGAACAACACCTAAACACAACTAAACACATAAACGGTAACAGCGGCGTTCTATTAATTATTTCTTTTTCGGTAGAAAGAACAAGAGTTAGTTGTGTTGTTGCGCAAAAACGGTCATTCAAGTAGACGGCGACGGCCAAAGCGAATTGGAGGCGGTGCCACGGGTCTACGGATGCGCCGCTGCAGTTTCCAAGCTGCCACCGACGTCGCGACGGGGACGCTCTTGCCGCCGCCGACGCTGACGCCGACGCCGACGACGCCCGCCTCACCCGACTCCGGACTTCGCTCCAGACTCCGGCGATGCTCACAGCCGCGGCCGCCTCTGACAATGCCCACCATCAAACTACGACTGAATCACGCACATACACGCAGGGGACGCACTCTCCTCCTAATGAATTCATACTTTCGGGCATGTCTTTCCCCTTTTACTTTTATTATTCATCTTATCTGTTATAATTCCTCCAGCATCTCCCCATTTCATGCCTTACGCGTGCTCTTTAAAGTTGCGCTTGTACTTTTACACACTTCTTAACTCTGTGGGTATTACTTGTGTGTCTAGCATAGAAGTTCAATGAATTAAACCTTGAGAGCTTACTTATAACTTGGCTGTGTAACAAATAATGTAGCAGATACGTTGCATACGACAAGCTTCAGAATGTATCTCCTTCCTTCCGTCATGTTATTCTAAGTGTCTAAGAGGTATGTATCCAAGAAGGCCAACAGTAACTACAACCTTTCCAACGTGATTTGTATTGCAATTGGTCATGACGCAGTTTTGAAATTGTTTAATACCTAGATTATATTAGCCCCAAGATTCCACTTATACTTTTTTACAATTCAATGTCCATTCTAACATATAAAGAGGGTAGATAAAACTGTCAAGTTTATATTTAAGCGACCTTAACTACAAATCTGAACTCACTTGACTCTGAACTTTACTTCAGACTCTGACGATGCTCACAGCCGCCTCTGACGATGCCCACCATCAAACTACGACTGAGTCACGCACATACACGCAGGGGACGCACTCTCCTCCTAATGAATTCATACTTTCGGGCATGTCTTTCCCGTTTTAGTTTTATTATTCATCTTATCTGTTATAATTCCTCCAGAATCCCCCCATTTCATGCCTTACGCGTGCTCTTTAATGTCGCCTTTTTACTTTTACACACCTCTTAACTCTATGGATTAGTATCCAAATAGTTTTGGGAGTCTAGATTTGAAGTACAGCCTTAAGACTTCACTCGTAACTGTGCTGTGATTTTTAGCATTGATCTAGTGTAACAAATAGAGTAACGTGATTTGTAATGCAATTGGTCATGACGCAGTTTTGAAATTGTTTAATACCTAGATTGTATCAGCTCCAAGTTTTCATTTATACATTTTTACAATCTAATGTCCATTCTAACAGATAAAGAGGGTAGAAAAAGAAAATACTGTCAAGTTTAGATTTAAGCGACCTTAACTACAATTCTGAACTCACTTGACTCTGACGATGCTCACAGCCACCTCTGACGATGCCCACCATCAAACTACGACTGAGTCACGCACATACGCGCAGGGGACGCACTCTCCTCCTAATGAATTCATACTTTCGGGCATGTCTTTCCCCTTTTACTTTTATTATTCATCTTATCTGTTATAATTCCTCCAGCATCTCACCATTTCATGCCTTACGCGTGCTCTTTAATATCGCCTTTGTACTTTTACATACTTCTTAACTCTAATGAACTCATGAATCAGCCTTAAGACTTCACTCGTAACTGTGCTGTGATTTTTAACATTGACCTAGTGTAACAAATAGAGTAACAGATACGTTGCGTATGATAAGCTTCAGAATGTATCTCCTTCCTTCTGTCATGTCATTCTACGTGTCTAAGAGGTATGTATCCAAGAAGCTCAACAGTAACTACAACCTTTCCAACGTGATTTGTATTGCAGTTGGTCATGACGCAGTTTTGAAATTGTTCAATACCTAGATTGTATCAGCTCAAAGTTTTCATTTATACATTTTTACAATTTAATGTCCATTCTAACAGATAAACAGGATAGAAAAAACTGTCAAATTTAGATTTAGGTAACCTTAACTACAAATCTGAACTCAGTTGACTCTGAGCTTTACTCCAGACTTTGACGCTGCTCACAGCCACCTCTGACGATCCCCACCACCAGACTACGACTGAATCACGCACATACACGCAGGGGGCGCACTCTGCTCCTAACGAATTCATACTTTCGTGCATGTCTTTCCCCTTTTACTTTTATTATTCATCCTATCTGTTATAATTCCTCCAGCATTCCCCCATTTGATGCCTTACGCGTGCTCTTTAAAGTTGCCCTTGTACCTTCACACACTTCTTAACTATATGGATATTACTTGTGTGTCTAGCATAGAAGTTCAATGATTCAAGCCTTGAGAGTTTTCTTATAACTTGGCTGTGCTTTTTAGCACTTATCTAGTGTAACAAATAAAGTAACAGATACGTTGCTTACACAGACTTCAAAATGTAACTCCTTCGTACTATCATGTCATTGCTTGTGCCTTAGATATATGTATTCTAAAAAGCTCAAAAGTAACTACAACCTTTCCAACATGACTTTCATTGCAACTGGTCATGATGCAGTTTTGAAATTGTTTAATCCCAAGATTGCATCAGCTTCATGTTTTTATTTATACATGTTTATCTTTTTTCTTCAACACTCCATTCCATGCCTCACGCGTACACTTTAAAGTTGCCCTTGTACTTTTACATACTTGTAACCTTGCTGAGTTTTTTAGCATTGATCTGTATCAAATAAAGTAACAGATACATTACATACGATAGCCTTATTTGCCAGTCTAGCTTTGAGAAGCAAAGAATCAGCGTATTTACTTGTACCTTTGCCTCTGTTTTTTAGGATTGATCTATAGGGAAACAACCTACCATGCCATCCTTCTGCCTAAGAGGTATGTATCTAATAACATGAGTTTCATTGCAATTGATCATGCTGCCATTTTGAAATTGTTAAATCCCTAGATTCAGCCTCAAGTTATTATTTATTTATTGTTTTATTATTCATTTTCCCAGTTAAATTTGATTATTAATTATAGATCGAGTTTGCAGGTATGGGGGTGGTAGGGTGGTTGTAGCATTTGGTAACTCTAAAATTTTTGATATTACGTGAAATACGACTCTCAGTTCATTTGTTCAGTTTTTCATGCGAATTTACATACAGGGTATTTATTTGATAGCTTCCCACCCTGGATTTATCGAAAGCGACTGATTATAAAAGAAAAACGCAGAGACACGTCAAAGGATTTGTCAAAAGGGACAACTTTTTAAACAAAAAATACTTCACCCCCTTGTACTCTCGCTGCCCCCCAGGATCATTGGTTTAAAAATTTTGGATGACAAGGGGTATCGAGTAGTATCTTGTTTCAAAAGTATGTCGAAGTCATTTATTTTAACGTTTGATTTGTTAAAATCTCTCGTCTCGTTTTCAAGAAAATTAGAATCGTCAAAGTTTACGGAATACATATAAGTTGGATCACTCCGCAAAAATATCAAAACGGCCTGCCCCTTGCTCCGTCTCCCCGGTACACCGGTAGCAGTGTACCGACGTCAGCCGGGAGATACGGGGCGGCGCAAGGTAGAGGTTGAACGTGTTTAACGCGAAGTCTATACAGTGTCTCAAAAATATCGGATTTTGTTATCTCGGATTTATTTGCAGGAAATTTATAATATTTTTAGAAGTTTAAGAGTAAATTTATTAACGGATGGAAAATGACAATCAGATCCATCCTTATTTTGTGGTAAACCTTGAAATGTAAAGGACGCAAATACAGGGTGTTTCACGACGATTAAGGCAAGCAATATATCGGTACTGGCAGAAGTAGCAAATTATAATTTTGGGGATGTAAATTAGAGCTGATGTTGTGTCTTTCTTGTCATTGTACTACCCAATGAAGTGTTTGTTTTTGGTCACGTGACATTCGATTCAAAATTATTAATGGGACACCCTGTACGTTTGTGCCCTTCTGTGTTCCTCCTGATAAAACAATTCCAACAAACTAGCACACTTGGGGTCTAAAGTGATTAATTCAAGACCTACAGGTACTTAAAGGATTGTATCATGCTAAAAGCGTATAGTGAGACAGCATATTTATTCATTATTCTTACCATACCATCCAGGG
The DNA here is from genome assembly GCA_951848785.1 of Callosobruchus maculatus. NCBI lineage: Eukaryota > Metazoa > Arthropoda > Insecta > Coleoptera > Chrysomelidae > Callosobruchus > Callosobruchus maculatus. The sequence goes on from CATOUR010000079.1 coordinate 4,288,871, forward strand.
ACATTCTAAATTATACTTTAGAGCTCGGAAATATTTTTATTGATGACTTTAACAATTTAGTTTCTACAGTAGCAATTGGAATGACACTGAAAAGCAAAATGTCAAAAATAATTTATTCACATCCAAGTAAAGCATTTCCACATGATTAGCCTTTAAAATTGTACATACGAGTTCGTATATACTATACCATAAATTTTATAAGCTGTGGTCTCAAAAATAAGCCAAATAAACAAAGCATTAGGGTAAAAATACTATAAAGCACCTTCAAACCAATTTTTACTTATCTACGAAATTGCTACAACATGTGAAATCATTTGAGATCCATTAGTAACAGTTTTACAAGGTTTTATTTTTAATATCCATGTATGTAACTTAGTGTATAAGCAAAATAAACGTTATGTATTTGTATGTCTAAATCGGCTGTCAATACCTAGTATTTCAGTGACCCTCGTATATACGTAAAACCCAGGCGTTAGCAAGTCCCCGCAAAAAGACCCTCGTACTTGAGCAAACACCAACGGAAAAACTAACTGGCGCGTGCGGCCGCGGCATCGCTTTCATGTGAGATCTTCAAGGTGCCGACGGAGAGTGATCCAACTTATATGTATTCCGTAAACTTTGGAATCGTTATGTATTTTAACTTGTTCAAATAGAATACAAAAACATACGAAAATATGACTTATTGCAATAAGTGTTCAAATGTTGGCCGCTATTGGCCAAACAATGATATAGGCGATCTTCAAATTTCTGACGGGCAGCTTGCATGACCTTGGTCAACGCATTATCACAAGTTGCCATGATATCCCACATGTTTTTGCAACTGCCGGTCAGGACTTTTTTTAATTTAAATAGCCGCATCAACCCAAGGTTTATTAGCGGGGGAATAATTAATATTACAATTTATATAGAAAACCACATGATCTTAGGAAGTTAGTAAGTTTCATCACATCACAGTGTGGGCCCAGGATTTCTGGTAGCGACTTTTGCACTCCACTAAAACATGTTTCACTGTTAACTGCACATTACACATAACACACATAGGTTCTGGTTCTTGAGCTCGAAGATAATCATGGGTGGCCCGTGTGTGTCCAAGTCGAAGTCGAGTGATGGTGGTTTGCAGTCGTCGGTTGCTGGTTACGGTTTGCCATGGTCCAAAGTTGGGTTTCACTTCTAGTAGTTTCGATGGTTTGCTTCTCCACATATGATTCCAATTATCTATTACTTTGAGCTTCAGGTGAACACAGACATCACCCACTGGTACTTGTTCTGTCACCTGGATCGCATTATTAGAGGCTTCCTTGGCTTTACAGTCTGCCATCTCGTTTCCAGGAATTCCGACATGTGAGAGTACCCATACTAATACGTTTTTGTGTTTCAGTGAATGAAGTACGGTCCTGATTTCATGGGCCAAAGAGTTTTTACTGAACATTTAGTCTATCAGTGTCAGAGAGTTGAAGGAGTCCCCGTCAGGAATTTGAAAGTCGCCTATATCATTGTTTGGCCAATAACGGCCAACATTTGAACACTTATTCGATAAAAAGTGATATTTTCGTGTGTTTTTCTATTCTATTTGAACAAGTTAAGATACATAAAGATTCTAATATTCTTGAAAGCAAATCGAGCGATTTTAGAAAATCAAACGCCAAAATAAATGATTTGGACATACCTTTGAAACAAAATATGGCTAGATATCCCTTGTCATTTAAGGCTTGGGAAGAGGGTACAAGGGGATGAAGTTTGTAAATGTAATGTCAAATAAAGACTTTAGATTTTTTGCGGGTGAACCTCAGGATCCGGGAGTCCGAAATTTTCCATTTTCGTTAAACGTAATTGAAACTTAAAACTGCGGCCGGATTTGTAAATAGCGTCCTTAAGTCATCTAGGACACGAGGTTTTATCCTCATAGAATATCGAATAAAGATTTTAGATTTTTGCGGGTCAACCTCAGGATCCAGAAGTCAGAAATTTTCAATTTTCGCTAAACGTAATTGAAACTCAAAACTGCGGCCGGATTTGTAAATAGCGTCTCCAAGTCATCTAGGACACAAGGTTTTATCCTCATGGAATATCAAATAAAGATTTTAGATTTTTTGCGGGTGAACCTCAGGATCCGGGAGTCCGAAATTTTCCATTTTCGTTAAACGTAATTGAAACTCAAAACTGCGGCCGGATTTGTAAATAGCGTCCTCAAATCATCTAAGACACGAGGTTTCCTCCTCATGGAATATCAAGTAAAGATTTTAGATTTTTTGAGGGTGAACCTCAGGATCCGGGAGTCCGAAATTTTCCATTTTCGTTAAACGTAATTGAAACTTAAAACTGCGGCCGGATTTGTAAATAGCGTGCTCAAATCATCTAAGACACGAGATTTCGTTCTCATAGAAGATCAAATGGAGATTTTAGATTTTTTGCGGGTCAACCTCAGGATCCGCAAGTCCGAAATTTTCAATTTTCGCTAAACGTAATTGAAACTCAAAACTGCGGCCGGATTTTTAAATAGCGTCTCCAAGTCATCTAGGACACGAGGTTTTATCCTCATAGAATATCAAATAAAGATTTTAGATTTTTTGCGAGTGAACCTCGGAAACCGGGAATCGGAAATTTTCCATTTTCGTTAAACGTAATTGAAACTCAAACCTGCGGCCGGATTTGTAAATAGCGTCCTCAAATCATCTAGGACACGAGGTTTCATCCTCGTGGAATATCAAATAAAGATTTTAGATTTTTTGCGGGTGAACCTTAGGATCCGGGAGTCCGAAATTTTCCATTTTCGTTAAACGTAATTGAAACTCAAAACTGCGGCCGGATTTGTAAATAGCGTCCTCAAATCATCCAAGACACAAGGTTTCATCCTCATGGAATATCAAATAAAGATTTTAGATTTTTTGAGGGTGAACCTCAGGATCCGGGAGTCCGAAATTTTCCATTTTCGCTAAACGTAATTGAAACCCAAAACTGCGGCCGGATTTGTAAATAGCGTCCTCAAATCATCTAAGACACGAGGTTTCCTCCTCATGGAATATCAAGTAAAGATTTTAGATTTTTTGGGGGTGAACCTCAGGATCCGGGAGTCCGAAATTTTCCATTTTCGTTAAACGTAATTGAAACTCAAAACTGCGGCCGGATTTGTAAATAGCGTCCTCAAATCATCTAAGACACAAGGTTTCATCCTCATGGAGTATCAAATAAAGATTTTAGATTTTTTGCGGGTGAACCTCAGGATCCGGGAGTCCGAAATTTTCCATTTTCGTTAAACGTAATTGAAACTCAAAACTGCGGCCGGATTTGTAAATAGCGTCCTCAAGTTATCTAAGACACGAGGTTTCCTCCTCATGGAATATCAAGTAAAGATTTTAGATTTTTTGAGGGTGAACCTCAGGATCCGGGAGTCCGAAATTTTCCATTTTCGTTAAACGTAATTGAAACTCAAAAACTGCGGCCAGATTTGTAAATAGCGTCCCCAAATCATCTAGGACACGAGGTTTTATCCTCATAGAATATCAAATAAAGATTTTAGATTTTTTGTGGGTGAACCTGAGGACCCGGGAATCGGAAATTTTCCTTTTTCGTTAAACGTAATTGAAACTCAAAACTGCGCCCGGATTTGTAAGTAGCGTCCTCAAATCATCTAGGACACGAGGTTCGATCCTCATAGAATATCAAATAAAGAATTTAGATTTTTTGCGGGTGAACCTCAAGATCCGGGAGTCCGAAATTTTCCATTTTCGTTAAACGTAGTTGAAGCTCAAAACTGCGGCCGGATTTGTAAGTAGCGTCCTCAAATCAGCTAGGGCACGAGGTTTCGTCCTCATAGAATATCAAATAAGGATTTTAGATTTTTTGCGGGTGAACCTCGGGATACGGGAGTCCGAAATTTCCCATTTTCGTTAAACGTAATTGAAACTCAAAACTGCGGCCGGATTTGTAAATAGCGTCCTCAAATCATCTAGGAAACGAGGTTTCATCCTCATAGAATATCGAATAAAGATTTTAGATTTTTCGGGTCAACCTCAGGATCCAGAAGTCAGTAATTTTCAATTTTCGCTAAACGTAATTGAAACTCAAAACTGCGGCCGGATTTGTAAATAGCGTCTCCAAGTCTTCTAGGACACGAGGTTTTATCCTCATAGAATATCAAATAAAGATTTTAGATTTTTTGCGGGTGAACCTCAGGATCAGGGAGTCCGAAATTTTCCATTTTCGTTAAACGTAATTGAAACTCAAAACTGCGGCCGGATTTGTAAATGGCGTCCTCAAATCATCTAAGACACGAGGTTTCCTCCTCATGGAATATCAAGTAAAGATTTTAGATTTTTTGAGGGTGAACCTCAGGATCCGGGAGTCCGAAATTTTCCATTTTCGTTAAACGTAATTGAAACTCAAAACTGCGGCCGGATTTGTAAATAGCGTCCTCAAATCATCTAAGACACGAGGTGTCATCCTTATGGAATATCAACTAAAGATTTTAGATTTTTCGCGGGTGAACCTCAGGATCCGGGAGTCCGAAATTTTCCATTTTCGTTAAACGTAATTGAAACTCAAAACTGCGGCCGGATTTGTAAATAGCGTCCTCAAATCATCTAAGACACGAGGTTTCGTCCTCATAGAAGATCAAATAGAGATTTTAGATTTTTTGCGGGTCAACCTCAGGATCCGGAAGTCAGAAATTTTCAATTTTCGCTAAACGTAATTGAAACTCAAAACTGCGGCCGGATTTGTGAGTAGCGTCCTCAAATCATCTACGACACGAGGTTTCATCCTCATAAGTTAGTAGTTCGTAGTTAAAAAGCTGTCTCCGTTGACAGGTCTTTTGACGTGTTTTGAACTTTTTTCTATTAGTCAGCGGTTTTCGAGAAATCCGGGGTGGGAAATTTTCAAACGAACACCCTGTATTACTGAACATACATATGTGACACGAGATATCTAAAAGCGGAAATACTTCCGCTATAAGTTCCAAAATGTAAGTTTTTCCATGTGAAACATCGACGTCAAAGAAAATAGGGACAAAATAATTTTCAAAAGGGATTATAATCGAGGAGTTTGAGAGATCAAAAGCAATTCGCGTCTCCTTCAGTTTCTACTTGAAGATATCGATTCCTACCAAGATAATAAAAAAGTTAAATATTCTGGTTAAGCTCCATCTCAAGAGGATATCATTGAATTACGGATTTTTCGAGGAAGTTTCTTATTTACTTGAGTGAAAATAGTATGTAAAGACCGATTAAGAAAAAGTTGCATAGGAGGTTAAATCCACGAAATTCTTGAGTAGAAGTACATTTTATATATAAAAGGGTGTACCAGTATACGTACATCCAGACTAGTGCTGTGACTTCTTTCAAAAGTAGACTTTTATAACACAAAAGATGTGATATACAAGTCTTGTCTTTAATGTAATTTCATTTAAGTAGGCTTCGACCAGAAATATCAAAGAGATGATCCATATTAGAGATAATCAAGCCGTAATAAACTTTAGATCAGATGTAGATAAATTAATTAATATTTATAGTCATTTAACGCGGCTCCTACGGAGAGCATAAACGGTCATTTTCAAGCGATTTAATTCCAATTCCTGACGCTCTAGTTTTCAATATTTTTGCATGAAATTTTTGCATAAAGTTTAAAAGGAAATTACACAGGGGGCTATCGAAGCATTTTTTGAAAGAAATTGATTGAACATGAAATATGATCGCTTGAAGTTGCCTATTTTCTTCGTCAACTTTGTAATTTTTTTAAGAAAAGCCCAGAAGCAAAAATGAAAGAGTGCTTCGATATCACTCTGGGCAATTTCCTTCCAAACATCATGTGAAAATTTCATGTCAAAATATTGGAAAATGAAGCGTCAGGAATTGGGATAAAAAACATCTGCAAATCGCCTTCCTCTTCAATTTTACAAATTTCGGGCGACGCGCTAACATGACTGTTTTCATTTCTTTCTAATGTAGCGCGCACCTGTTTATTTATCACGCCCATCATCGGTTCCTTTTCAGCTCCCCGCATCTTCCGGAGAAACTATTCCGGACCGTAGGAGCAGTGTTAAGCAGTTGAAAGTGGTATGTGGCCTAGTGAGGTACGATGAGCAGTTCATCAGAAGAGGAACCCTTTGTATTGAGTTTAATTGCAACTATGAATGAAGAAGAAAAGAAAAAAATAAGAGAAAATGCTGGGTTCATGACACGAATCGAAAGAGAGACACTTTGAATTCCATCATCTGTTTAATGATTTTAGACAAGATAAAAAGAATTCTTCAAATATTTTCGTACGTCAGAGGAAAAGTTTTTTGAGCTACTTGGTTTAATCAAGGATTCAATAGAACACAACTTCACACTATCTACTAAATACTGCTAAACACTGAAAATGTGAGAGATGCTCAACAAATATTTGGATCTTCTCGCCGCCTGGTATCGCGCATTGAGGCGAAGCGAAGCGTAGCGTATACAAGAGTCAAGAGAAACGACTCCTAGTTAGTCCGAAGAGAGAGAATTCGCGCGTCAACCGACGCGTCTCTGGTCAAAATCATCATGGTCAGAATGTCTTAACAGACATGTTGTGAACTCGTAAAATGCATTAAGTCGGAGCTAGAGTATTGCCGACACGAATATTATCAATAGTTTTGAGAACTGTAGCTCGCCATCGTTCGCGATTTACTGTCAGTTCAGTGGCGCTCTTGATACTCATATCTAGCAACTGTTTCGTCGTATCCACCCAGCGTGTAGGAGAACGGCCACGGTGCCGCCCACTCGGGGCGTGACCCTGAACTACAAGTTTCTCCATATTATCGCTTCTGTGAATATGTCCGAAGAATGTAAGCATTCTCATCGACACAATGGAGGATAGTCTCTTTGGATTACCGAGCTCATCCAATATGGAAACATTAGTTCGATGGGCGGTGTAAGGAATTCTCAGCATTCTCCTCCACGTCCATATTTCAAAAGCATCTATGCGAGCTCAATCTGCCAAGTTTCCGAGGCATACAAAAATATGGAGAATACAAGAGACTGAACCAGTGACATTTTGGTAGCTTTAGTGATGTTATCGTCACGCCATATTTTAGTAAGTTTTGTCATGGCCACCCATGCCTGTTGAATGCGCCGTCGAATCTCGTTCTCACAGCTATACCTGAATTTTCGATCAAAGAACCGAGGTACACGAAACTTTGAACTACCTCACAACGGCCTATGGAATTTATTTCTCGATGATTGTCATGCTCTATATCTACGATAATAACCTTGGTCCATATGCTGCACTGTGTTGTTCTAAAACGTTCAATAGAGCTAATAGTTCTTCCTGAGAAGCAGCAATACGGGTTGTATCGTCAGCAAATCTTAAGTTAGACATTTTGCTTCCGCCAATAGTTCTACCGCCATTCCAGTTGTCCAATACCTGTCTCATCACAAATTCAGAGTAAATGTTAAATAGCATCGGAGATAATACGCATCCCTGACGAACTCCTTTTCTGGTTGCTGTTTGACCAGACAGGTTACCATCAACTCTTACACTAGCTGAGCTAGACTCATAGGGTTGCTGTATGAGAAATACTAAGTGGTAAGGGACTCCCATGGAGATAAGGATTTCCCACAGTTTAGGCCACTTTACCTTATCAAACGCCTTAGAATAGTCCAAAAAGCAGATAAAAACGGGAAAATAATGCTCTCTGGCTTTTTCGATAATCTGTCTGTTCAATAATCTGTCTATCTGGCCAAAAAAGGCACTGCAAAACCTAAAGATGGCTTACATTTAAATAAATCTAAACGTAATAAAGCAAGCAAGCAATGTTTTACTCGAGCGCTAACCACTAACCAGAGCCTTTGATCAATATTAATCACGTAATTTCGCCGAGATTTTGGGCTGTTCCAAATTAATTCAGATTTTTCTTTATTTAGATGCCCCCTATTTCTTTTTAAAACTGTAAAACTATTCTACTCAGGTCGGAAAATCTCTGTCGTGGTAGACGGGTTTTCCTCTTTTTTCCATAGCATCAATGCCGGGGTTCCGCAGAGATCGGTATTGGCTCCGACATTGTTTCTGCTTCACATTAATGATCTACTCTCTAGCACTACAAACCCAATCTACAGTTTTGCGGATGACAGTACGCTGCATGCAGGCATCATGAGCAATAGACCGATCTCTGTGGTCGAGCTGGAACGCAGAAGACTCGCAGTGGCAGCTTCACTTTCAAAGGATCTCGATACCATTACCGCTTGGGGCTTAAGAATATGGCTAAATTTAATGCCTCCAAGACCCAGTATCAAACAAGAAGTGCCCAAGCCAACACCAGGTTCTAATGAACAAGCAGGCTCCACTAATGAGCCACTCATTCAGGTTGTTAGGAGTCAACATTACAGAAAATCTAATCTGGCACGAACACGTCGCGTCAATTGCAACAGCCGCTGGTAAAAAGCTTGGGTACCTATTTAGAGCCAGAAAGTATTTCTCACCATGTAACCTCCTCACGCTATATAAAGCCCAGATAAGACCTTGCCTGGAGTATTGCTCTCATATCTGGGGAGCTGCTGCCCCTACTACTCTGTCTATACTAGATGCCGTCCAGAGAAGGGCAATTCGACTAATAGGTGATCCGGCCTTAACGCTCCACCTTCAGTCACTTTCTCACCGGCGTGTTGTTGGTGACCTCTCACTCTTCTGCTCCTCTGAGCTATCCTCTATCGTTCCGCCGCTCACTGCTCCTATCAGATGTACCCGTGCGACCGCTGCATCTCATCCTAAGACGGTCGTTCTTCATACATCAAGAACTGAGCGGTACAACCGCACATTTATTCCCAGGGTGTCCAAATCAAATCTCGCGTTAACAAACTTCCCCTAACATAACCCTTTCACAGCAGCCGCGGTACTCTGGTATTAAGGCTCTGCCTGCGCGGTCTGCTCAGTTATAAAAAAAACATGTCTTACAGTGCAAGCATAATGGCTATTCCCTGATGTAGGGGAAGTGGAAATAGCTTGGCACCCGTTTTTTCTCAAGACGCGCCTATGGGCAGACAACATGTTTAATTTTAAGATGAAGAACAGCATAAAAAGAGAGCGATTTCTCCGCGAATCTTGAGAAAGAATTAGGATACTCCCCAGCATTCCCAAAGTAAATAAAAGAAAGAAACAAAATTAAGCGGGTGGCTGTACAACATAACGCAGGCACGTATACTGAGTGACAATAAATGTAAACACCTAGGACCCGGCAGCAAGAGAGGGGGGAGGGGGTGGAGGTTTGCCTCCGGGCCTGAGAAATACCAGTACCTTCCAAGCGTCGCAGGCAGGATAAACTGTGGTAGGCATGATGAAATTATGGGTTTCTTTTCTTCTTCGATTTTTTTTACGTATTTTATACGAGGAAAGTTTGCAAGTATTTTTTTTTCAAAGGAATTTCCTCTACATTCAGTACATCCTTCCTTTCTCCGAAACAAATCTTTCAGCCAGATGACGAAACTGACTAGAGGACAGCGTTGCCAGGTCTACTAATTTTTCAGTAGATCTACTGCTTTTGGGTCTGTGTCTACTGAATACTGTTTTTACGGCGGAATCTACTGATTTTTTTTTCGGTTTCCAAGGTTTTCTACTGTTTTTGTATTTCAAGTAAATGTATAAGGTATAACAGGTTTGACTTCCAAAGCGACGTTCTGAAAAATGTATCATTGGTTAAGCCCTCAGCACATTTGGACGGTCAGTACCCTTCAGTGATGCCACTTGCCAAACATGTTCCAAATTCAGTCAATCCTAATCTACTTCAACAGCTCGATAATGAGTGGCGACTTCTACGAAATAGTGACCTCACGTGGAATCAAAGCGAAAGTGTGACTGAGTTTTGGATAAAAGTAAAAACACGTCTCTTTTGGAGATGATAGTGTCATGTTTTTTGTATTATCTGAATTTAGTTGAATACGCAAGTTTTGCCACATTTATCCCCAAACGTGGAAAGATATTTCCTCAAAAAACAAATGCATATACGCTACATCAAGTATATGTGATGTGGCATATTGCAAACAAAATGAAAACGAGAAGCCCAAAGGCTTTGATGTGGATTTAAATAATTGTATTAAACTACATAACAATATAATACGTACCATGTACCAAAGAAATACGGACTTGTCAGACACAGATCTAGGTCAATGAAGGCATGTATTGTTGTTTATTATTTTTTAGGTAAGCCATATTAAGAGTTTCCGTGCTGTAAAAAGTTATCTTTTTTTGTAGTTTTATTAGGATTATGTTTTACTAGAGCAATTACGTTCTTTCTGTGGTTTTGTAATAAAAAATGTGCTAAGTTTATTTGTTTGAGGTTCGATGTTACACTGTTTATTTACAAAAAAAGATCTACTGTTTTTTACAAAATCTACTGCTTTTTTTATCTATAACCTACTGCTTTTTTTTAATTCGACCTGGCAACGCTGCTAGAGGATCGGGAATAAACTCCTGGACCTGAGCATGGCAGAATTTGGCTTACTCAACTAATAGGTACAGGGCAACAATATGCTTCGGTTGAGGTGTGACGACCAAAGTCCACCCCAAGCCAACTTAATCTAATCTAACCTAAGCGATCTAAGGAATGGGCGTTGCCAATCTACTTGACGCCATTGTATGGAATTCTGCATATTTCGTGCCCTATTTAGGGGCATCTAGAACTTGGAAGAACTAGTAGCTCTATTAAATACCTTAGAACAACACAATGCAGCGTACGGTCTTAGGATTAAGTACAACAAGACCAAGGTTATGATCGTAGATAGAGAGCACGATAATCATCGAGCAATAAAGTCAGTAGGCCGTTGTGAAGTAGTTCAAAGTTTTGTGTACCTCGGTTCTTTGATCGACAATTCGGGTAGCTGTGAAAATGAGATTCGACGGCGCATTCAACACGCACGTGTGGCCATGACATCACTAAAGCTACCAAAATGTCGCTGGTTCAGTCTCTTATGTTCTCTATATTTTTGTATGCCTCGGAAACTTGGACTGTTAAAAAGGCAGATCGAGCTCGCATAGATGCTTTAGAAATGTGAACATAGAGGAGAATGCTGAGAGTTCCTTATGCCGCCCATCGAACTAACGTTTCCATACTGGATGAGCTCGGTAATCCAAAGAGACTATCCTCCATTGTGTCGACGAGAATGCTTACATTCTCCGGACATATACACAGAAGCGATAATACGGAGAAATTTGTAGTTCAGGGTCATGCCCCGAGTGGGCGGCGCCGTGGCCGTTCCCCTACACGCTGGGTGGATACGACGAAACACTTGCTGGATATAAGTATCAAGACCACCACTGAATTGACAGTAAATCGCGAACGATGGCGAGCTACAGTTCTCAAAATTGATAATATTCGTGTCGGCAATACTCTAGCTCCGACTCAATGCATTTTACGAGTTCACAACATGTCTGTTAAGATGTTGTGACTGTGATGATGAGAACTTGAAGATGATGCTCTACTCTACATATACATGAATATTGGGAAGCAGTACTTTGAAAAAGTATTGGTTCGCCACTTATGTACCAAAGCCAGTACAGGCATGAATCTACTAGACCTAGTTGGAATTTCTACGAAGCCGTTTCCCTTTCTGGGAATTCCAGACAGCTTTACTTTAATAGCGGCTTTTATTTATCGCGATGATCTGGTAAACAAATGAGGCGGTTCACACATTTAAAACAAAATAGATAAAGCGTAAATCAATGCGGGATGCGAGGCATTCTGCTTAAAATATGACTTTTTTATTAGTGACAAAGTGATTCACGATGCGAGGGTAGCGAAATGACAGATGAAGAAGGGAAGAGGGTGCAGAGCTCGTAAACAAATAAATATCCCGTCGCTCCCTGATGTGGTCACTTTATAGGGTTCCCGCTCACGTATTTGCAAAATTAGACGATACCTATTTCAACCCCGCTTCCTAGCTCAGACCGATAAACACAAATACCTAACAGCAAAACAGATCGTTTCTCTAAGGCAGGGGTTCTCAAACCTTTCATTGTCGCGCATTTCTTATACAAACAAAAGTTCGTCAAGTAGCTTGACTCATTACTTCCTGAACAGTTTCGACAGAACATTTAATACCGGGAAGGTTTTGTATACAACTTTATTTACTTCAGTTTTTTAGAGTAATTTTTTCTCTCTTCCAGAACCACTATTTAAGGGTCTAGGGTATAGCGCGCGAAATTGAGAATCCAAGAAAAGACGTATTCCCGTGTTAGCGAGGAGGCGTGGCCGCCTGTTCACTTTCTCCAGTGTGTGTGGCTAAGATGAGGGGAGATAAGTACAAAAATTCAAAGGTAAGGTCAAAAGGTCCTTGTCGTGCATTTCTTATACAAACAAAAATTCATCAAGTAGCTTGACTCATTATTTCCTAAGCAGTTTTGACAGAACATTTAATACCAAGGGTACTTACTGGAAAGGTTTTGTAATACAACTTCACACAGAAAAATCTGTCGTTCTGTCAAAGACTTACGCTTGGATTCAATGGGACATTACGCTCAGCACTCCTCAAATACAGCGGTGTTTTATCCAATAGTAAAACTGGTAAGAATTATATCGTATTGTCGATTCAACTACAAGATGTCATTCGATTCCAATGAATAATTCAATCGCAGCCTGCCATTGAATCGAATCTGTGTTTGGTTATTGATTCTAAACTACTTTCTTTTCCTTCGACCAACAGATTTTACTGCGAGGACAGCTGATCGATTCGCTTGGATGTTTAATTGTGTGATTTTGTATGAAGTTATAAGGAGCATGATATAAGAATTAGGCATAAGCCTGCACCAGTTGTTGCATTTTCACCTGAAATATAACTGTCCGACTAATCTAAATACCTACATTCAAATGTGGGTGTTAGCTCCCCTAAGCCCCAACTTCTCAGTAGGTCCTCCATTTAATATGTAACTGGACACATTTAAATGACACAATTGCTTATACAATACGCAAAACCACGAGATGACACAACACGGCTAATACCGAAACAACACAACGAAACAACCTCGTCCATGTTGGCGGGTTGGCGCCGATAATAACACTGAGATGATTCCCCTGTTCTTTCTTTTTACGTTCATTGAATCGGGACATCAGTCCCGCCGAATACTGATTATAGTTCAACGAACAACAAAGGCCATTGAAACAAAATTGATTTTTATCAGATGAATTATCACGAACCGCTGTTGCAGCAATAATTTTTGTACATTGAATAGTTTGTGTGCTTTGCTGAAATGAAACATAGGGTAAATTTCAAAAACAAAAGGATGTTTTGATTGCATTATGTGTCAATACTGGTATTAGAAGGATTATGCATATCGTTAGAATGAATATAAAATTATTTTGAATTTATTGGCGTACCTGTGATACTTCAAATATAAGGATTGAATTCTTTCAATGACATAGATTTGAAACAACTGTAAATATATTTAAAGCGATGGAAAAACATCCAAATGCTAACAATTAATTGGAAACGTAACAGTATTTTTTTCTGTGTTTATTTATTTCAGTTTTTTAGAGTAATTTTCTCTCTCTTCCAAAACCACTATTTAAGTTAAGTTCTGCCAAGTACCATTATTAGAAAACCCCCGTTTTAGCTTCATTTTCACGCGAGGAAATAGTTACAAAATACAAAACGATCTAAAGCAATAAATAATACTCGTATATACACAGAAAATGTCCCTTAGTTTCGGTAATAGGTAAGGTAATGTTCGGATGGACTTAAAAATGTGATATGTGTCGCGAGGCCTTCCTTCAAACATATGTCAGTGGACAGCCTATTATGAATACAACAAATTTTTCAGTTTTTCAACCCACTACCCTGAAACCACTCCAATTTCACTCCCACCCAAAAAAATGTAGAAAACGATCAGAAACCTCTAAAACGCTTAAAAACGGAGTTTGAGCTGTTTTTATGTTTTTTAGTTTTTTGATTATTTTTGCGCCGCCACTGGCACGACTTATAAAAACTATACGCATTTTCTATCCTCGCCAGGGTAGTAATACGGTGTCAAAATTTCATTAAAATCAATTCAACAGTTAGCTCGTTACACAATACCGTCTGAAGCAATAGTCGTTAGTTTACATCAGATAAAACTCTAAGTCCTTTGGTTTTTGCAATAGGCAAGGCAATGTTTGGATGGACCTAAGAAAGTTGTTTATGTCGTTAGGTTTTCCTTCAAAGGTCTATTATGAATGCAACAAATTTTTCAATTTTTCAACCCCCCCACCCCCCAACCACCCCAAATTCCACCCCACCTAAAAAAAAGTAGAAAATGATGAGGAACACCTAAAACGCCTAAAAACGAAGTTTGAGGAATATTTGAAATTTTTTGTTTTTTGCTAATTATTCCGCCGCCCATGCACCGATTTTCAAAATTATAGCAGCATTACCCACTACGATCACACAGCATATTGCTGCCCAAATTTCATCATAATCCATGCAGCAGTTACTGAGATTACGAGGCTAGAAGAACGCGTACAGACAGACAAACCGACAGACAGACCGACAGACAGACCGACAGACAGACCGACAGACAGACCGACAGACAGACCGACAGACAGACCGACAGACAGACCGACAGACAGACCGACAGACAGACCGACAGACAGACAGACCGACAGACAGACCGACAGACAGACCGACAGACAGACCGACAGACAGACCGACAGACAGACCGACAGACAGACCGACAGACAGACCGACAGACAGACCGACAGACAGACCGACAGACAGACCGACAGACAGACCGACAGACAGACCGACAGACAGACCGACAGACAGACCGACAGACAGACCGACAGACAGACCGACAGACAGACCGACAGACAGACCGACAGACAGACCGACAGACAGACCGACAGACAGACCGACAGACAGACCGACAGACAGACCGACAGACAGACCGACAGACAGACCGACAGACAGACCGACAGACAGACCGACAGACAGACCGACAGACAGACCGACAGACAGACCGACAGACAGACCGACAGACAGACCGACAGACAGACCGACAGACAGACCGACAGACAGACCGACAGACAGACCGACAGACAGACCGACAGACAGACCGACAGACAGACCGACAGACAGACCGACAGACAGACCGACAGACAGACCGACAGACAGACCGACAGACAGACCGACAGACAGACCGACAGACAGACCGACAGACAGACCGACAGACAGACCGACAGACAGACCGACAGACAGACCGACAGACAGACCGACGGACAGACCGACAGACAGACCGACAGACAGACCGACAGACAGACCGACAGACAGACCGACAGACAGACCGACACACAGACCGACACACAGACCGACAGACAGACCGACGGACAGACCGACAGACAGACCGACGGACAGACCGACGGACAGACCGACGGACAGACCGACGGACAGACCGACGGACAGACCGACGGACAGACCGACGGACAGACCGACGGACAGACCGACGGACAGACCGACGGACAGACCGACGGACAGACCGACGGACAGACCGACGGACAGACCGACGGACAGACCGACGGACAGACCGACGGACAGACCGACGGACAGACCGACGGACAGACCGACGGACAGACCGACGGACAGACCGACGGACAGACCGACGGACAGACCGACGGACAGACCGACGGACAGACCGACGGACAGACCGACGGACAGACCGACGGACAGACCGACGGACAGACCGACGGACAGACCGACGGACAGACCGACGGACAGACCGACGGACATACCGACGGACAGACCGACGGACAGACCGACGGACAGACCGACGGACAGACCGACGGACAGACCGACGGACAGACCGACGGACAGACCGACGGACAGACCGACAGACAGACCGACAGACAGACCGACAGACAAACCGACAGACAGACCGACAGACAGACCGACAGGCAGACCGACAGACAGACCGACAGACAGACCGAGAGACAGACCGACAGACAGACCGACAGACAGACCGACAGTCAGACCGACAGACCGACAGACCGACCGACAGACAGACCGACACACCGAAATGAGTGATGTGGTTTTTCGTTATGGTGACATCATGAAACGCCCAAAAAACGTATTATCTCAAAATCGAAAATATTCGCGATCACAATACTCCCCTCACCTATCGATGTGAGAAGTGAAAGGTTATTCCAACCCACCCTAATAAACATGTCTCAACATGCAGAAACTCGCAGCTTCCTGTGGTTCATTTTACCTCCTGTGCTGCTTGGAAAATATACAGTGAACATTTTTAACGCCTTTTTTCTCGCGCATAACAAGAGTAATTCGAAATGCGGCGAACCCTAATCCAGTTACAGTTTCTTTCCGCAAGCACGTATAGGAAGAATCGAGGGAATTTTGTCGCTGGCAGGGTTTCCCCTCAAACCGATACTAAAAAACATCCAATTGTATCTGGCATTGTGTGTTTCCTTTCCCGTTTAACGACATTCCAATGTTGCGTCTTAAAGGCTCTGCGCGTATTTTCGCTGGCTAACAGCCCTGACTCTAAGTGAGATGTAATACTGCTCCAGATACCGACAGTATTAATGCCTACAACTGGATTCCCCTTATCTAGATAAATGGATACACCGGTTAAACTCTCGATTTCGGAATAAAATATACATTTGAGAATACTAAACCCTCCCGCGCCAGGGTATCTGAGGAACGTAAATGCTGCATGATGTATAACTTTTTACTTCCCTCACCTACAGTCTGAAAAAGTACTGTGATCCCAGAAAAAGTCGAATTGGATTTATGTTTTTAATATGCCCTCATTAGCTTCAACGCTTCAAAGCTGTTAATTAGCCAGTGGCTAAATAGCTTTTTGAACGACCGATCTCTGTTTGTTGTGGTCGAGGGCTGTTCATCAGACGTATTTTCAATAAACGCCGGTGTTCCTCAGGGATCTGTCCTATCCCCTACACTGTACATCAACGAGCTGCTGGATATAACATCCAATCCAATCTACAGCTTCGCAGATGACAGTACATTACTGTCGTGCACGGAACCAGGCAAGCCACTATCATCCCAGGAGACGGTACGTCGGCGACAGCAGCATGCCTCACAGATCAACGCAGATATCAAAACAATTGTCGAGTGGGGATTAGCAAATAAAGTACAGTTCAACGTACAAAAAACTCAGGCAACAACACCTACAAAGAAGTCTCACGATGGCTTACCAACCGTCGATATGGAGGGACCCCATAGTCGAATCACCTTCCGTCAAGCTTTTGGGAATCAGCATCAACAATAACATGTCCTGGCACGACCACGTCGTCAGTATTGCTAAAACGGCATCCCAGAAGCTTGGAGTTTTGTTCCGCTGTAGGGAGTTGTATACACCAGAGCAACTGCTGCTGCTCTACAAGGCACAGATCCGACCATCGCTGGAATATTGCTCCCATTTGTGGGGATGCGCTCCGAAGTACTCTCTAAAGCTTCTGGACACTATCCAGAAAAGAGCGATTAGACTAATCGATACGCCTAACCTCACAAAGGACCTCCACAGCCTGGAACATCGAAGGAGGATGGCTGACCTATACCTGTTTTACAGATTCTATCACGGAAGATGTTCCAGTGAGCTCTCTCAGATAATAACACCACAGGCCGTCCGAACTAGGAACACTAGAGAAGCTCTGCGAGCTCATCCTTACCAGGTCGAGGTCCTTACTCCCCGAACTAGTCTCCTCCAGCATTCCTTCTTTTGGAGAACTTCGACGCTGTGGAATCAGCTGCCGACGGCTACAACCTGCAGCATTTTAAATCTAACGTGAACCGATACTTATCCTCTTGCAGCGCTTCTACAGCGCTATAGGCTTTCAGCCTTTGCGGGAGGCCGACCATAAAGAAAACCGCTTGGTTTGGAAATAACCGCATTTTAAAATCGAAATGCTGGTTCTGATACTTCGATGGTTACTTCGTAATTTGGGCTCAAGGAAGAGATTCCTCGATCAATTTTCTTAGGGCCGGTTTCTCAGTGTCCAGTTAAAAGTGTCAGATAGTTAGCTGCCAGTTAGCGCTTCTATGGTTACAACTGTCATAGGATTTACGTGAATTCGTAAGTTTACCCTTCAATTGTTTAAACAATTTATCTAACAATTAACCGTTAACTCTCAGATAAATATTTAACTGGACATGTAAACTCCCTTTTTTATGGCCAACCTCCCGCAAAGGCTAAAAGCTTCGGCACTGTAGAAGCGCTGGGAGAGAATAAGTGTCAGTGCACGTTAGATTTGAACCGCTGTAGGTTGTAGTCGTCGGGAAACACATTCCCCGGCAGCTCATTCCATAGCGTCGAAGTTCTCCAAAAGGACTGGTTTGTGTTCCTCGTTACACACACAAAAATAATTTCTTAGATGGAGCACAGATGCTTTCATTCAAGTATGCCATAACTTTCTATACGCGCAAAGCTCTGCTAATCTTAAAGTGAGAATACGATATCTTTGACCATATAAGGATTAGATTGAGAAAATATCTTCAATGCAAAACTGGGAAATTCTTGGAAGTAAGAATACCAAAATCTTAAATCAAGCATATGGTAGTCTTGACCGAAGCATTTCATAATCTTGACTGAAGCATTTCATAATCTTAACTGGAACATTTCATAAACTTGACGCAAGTAGCTCAACTTTATTCTAAAATTGTGATATTCTTGGATGAGGAATCTAGTAGTATGGATTTGAGCGTTTGATTAGCTGTTACCAAAGCCACTGTTGTTTCATTCCAAGAAATGTATTGTATTGAAGCAGGCATTCAAACTCTTCTATGAGCATGTAGAAATTTTTCTCGTCTATGTCATTATCTGCAAGACATACACATGTAGAAGCCAATTGAATTTTGGACTTGGAACATGTGTGCAAAGTTTTCAAATATTTGTAAATCAGTCAGTGCCTGTTTAGTGATGGGTACACTGGAGAAATAGTTCTGCGAAATTTCTTAAACCACATTTAATCTACTTGGTACTTAACTGGGAACACCTGAGTCAGATCTTCGCATCACCATTTTTTTAATAACTCATTCATGGTTGGATAGATGGATGATGGGAACTGGGACACGACTCAAATGGCAGTGGACCAGCACTACCGGCAGATTCGTTGACCGATGGTTGACGGTGGTATCACGGGTATCACGTGGCCATGGCAATTTATTTAACAGTTTGACTAGATACTATTATGTACTATTATGCAGGATCCAGGATGCGGGTATCACGCTACGGTGCTAAAGACGGCGGCGAATGCGACAATCCAAAAACCGATAATGGCGGTGGACGCGGACGGGCAACAGACGTCAAATAAATGATTTACTTGATACAAATATAGGGTGTGCTTTAAACAGCGTTCATTTTCAAACCAAGATTATCATTTTGTAAATGAAGTTTCGCATTTGCAAGCTGTCTGTATTCTTGATAGAAATAAACGGGACACCACTGGAAAAAAATGATAATCTTGATATAAAATTATGAAATACTTGTTATTAAATTATTACACTCTTGGTTGCAAGGTGACTCGACTATTGGGTGACCCTCCATTTCCATAGCTGGTAAGCCAAAGTGAGACTTCTCTTTCAGTGTTGTTAATCTCAGTTTTCTGTACGTTAAACTATACTTTATTTACTAATCCTGTAACGGTTCACCCGTTTTCAAAATTATTTTTATATTATTTACTTGGCTACCATATACAAATAGTTTACAACTTCCATTTTTAGCAACTACTTCCTCATTATACTAGTACATTTCTATAACCATTTTGCTTCTCACCTCTACCTTTTCCCATCTCTACTTCCTTGAGCTGCAAATATTGTTAATTATACACACTGCGCAAGTGCGCCAAATTTTGGGAAATTCTAATGAGTGGGGATATTCTCTTGCTCTCCACCAAGGTTACCTTTTATGTCGAAACACATATCTCCTCCCTTTTGCGTTTTGAACTCAAACAGTTAACAGCTAACGTAATTATGTCTCTCTAAGACAATCTTTTGTGTCTGTGCCATTATGTCTTAATCAAGGAGAACCACCCTTTTTTTTTGGCGGGGTGCCTCAATGAAGACCACCTTTTTTGTCGGGGTGCCACAATGAAGCCACCTTTTGGTCGGGGTGCCACCATGAAGACACCACACCTTTGGGGCACAACCTGAACTCCTGAAGAAAACTTTTCTTTGGGGACACCACACCTTTGGGGCACCACCTGAACTCCTCAAAAAGCCAGCCTTCTCTGGAGCACCACCTTCCTTTCGGAAGGGCACTACTACGAGGACTTCCTTCTGAAGTTAAGTTCTTTTTAAAAAAAAAAAAAAAATAAAATGTACTGCATTCGTATACATACTAAAATAAATCTTTATTAAACCATTGTTGTCCTAGTTTTCATTTCTTGGCGGCTAACGACACTCACACATTCACGCACACACGCACGCACCTACATACCCTAGTCTTATGCAATCCTACTGAGCTACTGGTTGCTATGAGTAATAAAAGTGTTGGCTGGTCATTCATGACCAAGCAACATTTTTATTGTTACAAATTGGCGCTGCCAACGTGGGGCCAGACATGGGTATGTCTGGATGTTGTGCATTGTGAGTCTTGCAGCTGTCTTGAAGTGAAAATTGGACAACTTTTTTCAAAATTCCATTTCGGCTCATTGACTCAAAATTCCATTTAATAATTTTTTTTGGGTGCAGTACTTTCATTTGGCATATATATTTTACTATTTAATTTCCTTTAACTATTATCAGCTTATATTTTTTTCTATAGTTTTCAGGGTGATTGTTGGTCCAAATTTTCTATTTTCAAAATTTTTTTATTGAGGTATATTTGAAGTTATTTAAATTTTTCTAGTGATTTTTGTCTATTAGTGTATTTCATTTATGACTGAGAAGTTATTTCCTAATGCATTATTTTTTGTACTGTCTTGAGACATTTCGCGTATGCGTTAATTCATAAATCTGAGCGTATGTTGTAAATGCTTCTCTAAGATATCTGGCATTTGGATATTATTCACAGGTCATAAACATATACCTACAGTTTTTTGTATGGTTTGATCTTTTTTGTAGCTATATATTTTGTGTGGTATTTGGACAACAATTCACTACATTTTTCTTTGGTAATTTGTTATTTAGGTACATTCATTTAGTAA
This sequence comes from Callosobruchus maculatus, assembly GCA_951848785.1. Taxonomy (NCBI): domain Eukaryota; kingdom Metazoa; phylum Arthropoda; class Insecta; order Coleoptera; family Chrysomelidae; genus Callosobruchus; species Callosobruchus maculatus. The sequence goes on from CATOUR010000079.1 coordinate 4,309,962, forward strand.
CTCATTTATAGTTCAACATTTTTATAAGCTGACTTTAGTTTTTTGTTATTTGTAGAAGGGTGGTTATATATGTGCAATTATATACTTGCATATATATTTAATTTTCTTGGTTGACACATAAATTGAGGCACACACACATAGACAATATATTGATATGTCAAAAAAAATTTTTTTTGATCTTTCATAAGTAAATGCTTGTAGGTACTTTGTTTTTTTTGTGTTAAGATTGTTTTCATTCTGGAGTTTTATTGATATCTAGTTGTTTTATCTGGCAGATATTTTTGATGATAGTTAGAGCATTCTAGTCTCTATTTTGTTTTGTTTGAATGACTGATAAGGACAGTCATATTTGTTGAGGCCAGATAAATAATTTTAAAGTTTTGAGTATTACTCCAGAATAGCTCTTCAAGTATGTACCTGCTCGAGTATCTTTTTGTCTTTTAATGAAGTTTTTATATCTTTAGTCTTGTCAGGTTTTGTCTCTCGCTTTTCTAGTTGAAGTATTATTTAGAGGTAACCATGCGTAAACTAGTTCTGATTCAGATAGTGATCAGTAATTTTGTTTGTTTATAAGTCCCAGTTACAAAATTCAAGCGCCCTGCTGTACTGGGCGAGGATACTTAATGTTTGAAGCGAAAATTTAATTCTCTCCTCAAGCATTAGCATCCAAGAAGAATTAGCCAGCGCCTCTCAAAAATTCTAGGCAGCAGTAAGAGTCTGTTAATAGATCTCTTTAGGACAGTTAAAACCGTTGTTTATCAACCTTATGTACATCACAGTCCCAAAATTTCATGCGCCCTGCTGTACTGGGCGAAGATGCGAGACGTCTGAAGGGAAAGTGCACCGCCATTCTTACTTCAAGCGTCAGTGTCAGAGAAAGAATTAGCCAGCGCCCCTTAAAAATTCTAGGCGGCAGTAAGAGTCTGCCAATAGATCCCCTTAGGACATTTAAGACCGTTGCTTGCGACCTTCTGAAAAGTTATAGTCCAAAATTTTTGATATACATACTATTGTGACAATTATACTTTAACATCGATTTCCAAATTCTGAGCAAATTTAAATTTAACCTTACTGAACATTTGTGAGCACACTTAAAATTTTCACTGATATTTTTGATAGTTTTTACAATTTTGATTAACTGGTTTAATTCGTAGTATGATTTTATTGAATTTTGTAGTATATTGTAACATGTTTTCAGAAATATTATTTGTTATAGGGTTTTTTCAAATTTTGTGTTATAGAGACTGATGTAAGTTCTATGACGTTCCTTGAATCGAAAGCGCTTTTCTTGTATGCATTTTCTGTTCACTTGTCTGTCGTAATATGCATACTTATAAATCTGGCGTATTTCGGGCAGATCTTGAAGCCTCTGGCGTATAAGAAACACTTTTGATATGGTACATTGTAATGTACTTTGTTTGTTGGTAGATTTCTGAAATCCTATGTTCATTTATGCCATGTCATGTCATTTCAACTTTATGTAAATTTTTAAATTTTTACTTATGAATAAGATCATCCCTGATTGTTGCTATCCTCTTGACTGTATCGTGGTATGCGTTCCTATAAATCTGCAGCGTATCTGGTGCATCTTTTGTAGGTTTGCGATTTTCAAGTGTGATTTGTTTTCATGGTACTTGTTCAATGTTCATTATAGTAGATTTCTTATGACTTTAAAATCACTTTAAAATTTACGACTTTAAAAAAAAAGTTCACTTAGCTCTCATGAACGAGATTACACCTGGTTGTCTCTATCCTCTTTAGTTATCCTGGTATGCGTTTCTATAAATCTGTAGCGTACTTGGAATGACTTTTGTAGGCCTGAGATTTTCATGTTTAGTTTCTTTCATATGATCTGTTTATCACAGTTTAGTTTTTTTTAAATCACTTTGAATTTATAACTTTACGATTTTCGCTTTGCACTCATAATTTGATGTGAGTTTGTTACAATTTTATTAATCTGATATTTGATGGATCAAAATCTTGGTAACATTTCTTGAAATTTTGCATTTAATCTTCGTTTGTTAGCTTACTTGAACCTTATAATTTTTAATCGACTAAGATCCTTGTGCTTACATGCTCACAAATAGTTCAAGCTTTTGATTTCTGTTGTATTTGCTTATGCAATATTTAGTAGTTTTTCCTGATTAGATCTTAAACTTACACTGATGTTTGAATTTTTTTTTTGAAATCAATTTATTAATGAACATTAGATTTGTGGTAGTTATTTCACTTAAATAATTTTGCCTATTTTAAATTGTCACATGATGTATGAATTTTTCCTTGGATGTACTTTTCTGAATTCAATATGATGTATAATTTTGTCTGAATTTATTTTTGAATCCAATTTGAGGCACTAACTTTCCCTGAATTTTCTTTTCAAGTTTAATATGATGTATAAATTTTCCCGGAATTGATTTTTGAATTCAATTTAATGTTGTTAAGCCTTTGTGAATTTATTGTTTTGAATCGAATATGACACAGAACTTCTTTGAATTTACTTCGTTGTTTATTATTTGAAAAATTTCATGTAGGTATTTGACTTTGAAATGATATCACTCAAGCACTTAAGATGTTTGATTATTTTATTTTTCTTTGTAGTCTTATTTTAGACTACTGGCGCCCAACCTTTTTTTTTGGTTGATCACTGAATCATAATGCTCTTTATCGAATGAGAACATTACTGGATTATAGCAAGATCTTTTGTCGAATCAGAACATCACCTGATTACAAATTTTTTTTCTTGAATCAGAACATTACTGAATTATAGTTAGTACTTAGAAATTATTTTGATCAAAATTTAAATTTTATTTTGGGTTATCATAGAAGCACTTATGGTGTTACAATTTTTTTATTTCGTATTTCATAAATGGAAATAGTTTGGTCTTATACTTATGCTTTAGAGATTTGATATTTTACAATCTTTTGTTGAGAATTTTAAGGATATCCCAGTTTCTTTTGAGTAGTACCTACTTACGCTTGCATAGGGTATTTAGATTTTTTATAGGCAACAACCTTTTAGTTATTTTAGAGGCCGTTTCAATGGTACGTGTTGGCGAGTGTCAATACGACAATCTTTATTGATACTGGACCTGGAAGGATAGTTGTGGGGGGTGACAAAGGGTAGTCAAAATTCTCTGAGGAGACTTGACACACACCTGATGTCACTACTGCAATGTATCTGAGCTCCTTCTTCAGGTCGTATGCGGCAGAGCGCCAGCAGCATTATTGAAATGCTAACCCATTCATTGAGTCGCCTGGAGGCAAGCTTCACTTGTCCTCTTTTCAGTCTAGTGACTACTATAAGCTCACTCTTGCTGTTGCAGGCAGCAAGTAAAACTGTGTTCTTTTTTCTTTTTTTTCCTGCCCTAGAGTCTTCATGACTTGGTTCACTTGTTGTGGGGGCGTGGTAGCTTCTGCAGTCCTCAGCTGACAGACGACTGGTGGATGTAGGAAGATTCTACGGCGCAGTTTTAAGATCTATCAGCGAAACGAATCTTCCTAGCCAGTTGGGTACTCTGGATGCTGCTGCATCCTTTGCACCTCCTGTAGCCGAGTCTTGAAACTCTTTGTCTTTTGTCAAAGTTTTGACGAGTTTTTTTTAGGTCTTAAGTATATTAGGGTTTGATAGGTTGCGTACATTTGTTTTTTTTACTTCACAATTTATTACCTTCATTGTGTAGTACATATTCAGTGCAGCTTCACTGCACTTTTAAGCGAGTTGGTGCTATAACCATCCCTCTTGTTTGGTAGACTTGAGGCTATCTCTTTTTCTTCCCATTTCTCTTCCAACATTTTTGTTTTCTACCTGCGTCTTCTTGCTCTTTCATGCACCTTGATAGACTTTGTAGGTTGTAGATTACTACAATTTCTTGAGATTTGCATGGGGAAGCACGAAAACTTAATCTGACATTGTTATCAGGACAAATGATTGATTTTGATCCCTCAGTGATAACTTTAACTTTACTCTCTTTTAAAAAAAAAAATTCTCGAATGCTTCTCAAATTTTTTTTCGTTAAGTGGGGCCGAGTGTAACGGTTCACCCGTTTTCAAAATTATTTTTATATTATTTACTTGGCTACCATATACAAATAGTTTACAACTTCCATTTTTAGCAACTACTTCCTCATTATACTAGTACATTTCTATAACCATTTTGCTTCTCACCTCTACCTTTTCCCATCTCTACTTCCTTGAGCTGCAAATATTGTTAATTATACACACTGCGCAAGTGCGCCAAATTTTGGGAAATTCTAATGAGTGGGGATATTCTCTTGCTCTCCACCAAGGTTACCTTTTATGTCGAAACACATATCTCCTCCCTTTTGCGTTTTGAACTCAAACAGTTAACAGCTAACGTAATTATGTCTCTCTAAGACAATCTTTTGTGTCTGTGCCATTATGTCTTAATCAAGGAGAACCACCCTTTTTTTTTTGGCGGGGTGCCTCAATGAAGACCACCTTTTTTGTCGGGGTGCCACAATGAAGCCACCTTTTGGTCGGGGTGCCACCATGAAGACACCACACCTTTGGGGCACAACCTGAACTCCTGAAGAAAACTTTTCTTTGGGGACACCACACCTTTGGGGCACCACCTGAACTCCTCAAAAAGCCAGCCTTCTCTGGAGCACCACCTTCCTTTCGGAAGGGCACTACTACGAGGACTTCCTTCTGAAGTTAAGTTCTTTTTTAAAAAAAAAAAAAAATAAAATGTACTGCATTCGTATACATACTAAAATAAATCTTTATTAAACCATTGTTGTCCTAGTTTTCATTTCTTGGCGGCTAACGACACTCACACATTCACGCACACACGCACGCACCTACATACCCTAGTCTTATGCAATCCTACTGAGCTACTGGTTGCTATGAGTAATAAAAGTGTTGGCTGGTCGTTCATGACCAAGCAACATTTTTATTGTTACAATCCTCACTCGACAACTGTTTTGATATCTTTGATCTGTGAGCCATGTTGCTTTCGCCGACGTACCGTTTCCTGAGATGATAGTGGCTTGCCTGGTTCTATGTACGATATTAATGTACTGTCGTCTGAGAAGCTGTAGATTAGATTGGATGTTATTTCCAGCAGCTCGTATAGCAGAAACTGTTTAGGTATTATTTGGGCGAACAGGTATTAATAGCGTATAGTGACAGCGCTTTGTTTTGGTTTGATCGTTTCTTGTTTATTGAGCGTTTTTTGGCAGAATTTTGGATTTCATAAGTGCAACCCTGAAAACAGACTATTTTGAACAATTCTACAATATAGTGAAGTGCTGTACCATTGGCAGGGGGCGATTTTAGCGTGATGAGTGCGGGGCACGTATTCAGAGGGGGGGTTCCGGACCCCCCCGAAACGTTATACAGGGTTATTCACGTTATTAGACACGGAGCATTATGGCTAAAGTATTTGATAAAAAAGAAAATAATAATTACGGATGGATAGGGACGCATAAAGGCTACATTTTAAAAATATTTTCATGTTATACAGGGTGTCCCAAAAACACGAAATGTATCAAAGTTATGTTTTTTTTTAAATGGAACACCCCGTACATTATTGCATATTCAGATTCCTTGGTGAATTCTAGTGCGACTTTATGTATCACACTTGGGACTTAAAGCGAACCGGTTAGGTGTAAACCACCATTTTCGGTATAAGTAGATATCAGGAAAAAATTGAATATCGCAGATATTATAAAATATGGAAGGCTGTGACTTTGCCGTATTACTAAGCATAAAATGCGTCAGCTTTGATGAGACTGTCAAATTTAAATTACGTTTATGCTTGGAGAAGTCGGTCGATTAATCAAGGAAACTTCGATCAGCGATAACTTGATTTTTTCAAACGGGAATGTCTAATTTTTTTTGATAGCCTCTTTAATGATATGAGGTTCCATCTAGAAAATGGTATATTTTTGCACCCCCCCCCCCCCCCCAACGACAGCAAATTTAAGGTGGCAACTCTAATGTGGACCCCCTGAAAGGTCAAGCAAGTGACACCCATAATTTGGACCCCCCTCCCCCAAAACCAAATCCTGGATACGTACCTGATGAGTGCAGATTTTGTCATTGCTAAGAATGTAAACACTGTGTAAATTATAACAAAATGATCTTGCAATTACTTGTACATGCCTGTCAGAGCATGGGCTTTGCTTCTTCTATGCCCATTTGCACCAACTGTTCTAAAATAAAGTGCTCGATTTTAGCGACTTAAACACGACTTAACTGCTTTTTGTATTTAATTATCGCATCATTGTGATCTGGTGCTGTCTTTTTATTGTGATTATGAAAGATTTCGATTTTTTAGATGATGATATGGAAGTTGTCGATATCGTGGAGTGTGGAGTATGGAATTCCTAGAAGTATGGAATTCCTAGGCCTATTTACCACAGGCCAAATTACTTTGAGGAGCTAGATGAATTAAGCTTTTTCAAAAGGTTTAGGCTTGACAAAAATACTGTGGCATCTATATCTTGTTTGCATTCACTCATTTTTCTTTTTTGTGTAATATATATTCCAATGTACAAAAACGGTAAGGTTTAAGGTTAACTTCAATACTTTAAAGTTTAAACTTCAACCTCCAATCCAACCCAAGGAACCACAAAATTTAACAAGAAGAAATGAACACGAACACAATACACAAAATAGCAGTGACAAAACACAAAATAGCCGTGACAGAACCAGCGTTGCCACATATAACAACTTGTTGAAGGTATCTAATACAATTATTGGCAACATCTATATTGGCAACACCGCATACATGTTCTATGATCAGACAATGTCAAGTCTGTCATCTGTATAAAATATGTCACTTGAAGTAATAATGGCGATGTACTAAAAAGTGTAACTGCATTCTGCATTATCTGCAACAATATACAAGTGAAGAAAGAACGAGTCCTATTTATTATCCTCATAAGGTTATGCGCCCAGAACGTGTTCTTCATGCAGAAAAACTAAGGAAGTGAAATCAGACTCAGTTGTTCTTTTTCAAGCGGATTTTTGCTGCGTTTACGGTTTGCGCGTATTTGCCATTTTTCCCAAAGATAAAAAAATGGCGGTTAACTACTTAACCAGTATACCACGCTTGCTAGGCCGAGAAAACTACGCAAATTGGGCGTTTGCAGTTGAAAATGTCTTTATTCTAGAGGGACTAACAAAATGTCTTGTTGGTACAGAAGAAGATGGTATTTTAGTAAGCAAGGCCAAGGCTAAATTGATATTGACGTTGGACCCGTCGTTGTTCATTCATGTAAAGGATGCTACATCAGCCAAAGAAGTTTGGGATAAACTTAAGAAGATGTATGAAGATACAGGTTTTGCACGAAAAATTAGTTTACTCCGCAAGCTAATTTCTTTAAGGTTAGATTCTTGTGAGTCAATGGAGCAGTATGTGAATGGTATAATAGAAACTTCACAAAAGCTAGAGAGATGCAGTTTAAACCTGAGTCAAGAGTTGATTGGCAGCTTAATGTTAGCAGGATTAACAGAAAAATATGAACCCATGGTTATTGCTATTGAGCATGCAGGAATCGACATTACTGCAGATTCGATCAAGTCTAAACTACTTGATATGCATATAGGAGATACTGGAAATATCTCAGCAGGTGCGTTTGCAAGTAAAACAAAAACTTCAGCCAAAGGAAGTAGTGGTAGCAAACACAGAACAGATATGACAGGTGAATACAGGAAAAGTCATATAAAGTCAGATGTGGTTTGTTATAAATGCAAACAAAAAGGTCATTTTATGAACCAGTGTCCAGAGAAGGCCAAAAACAAAGAAAGGTCAGCTAGTGCTCACAGTGCAGTATTCAGTGCAGTGTTTATAAATGGTCAGTTTAAAAGATCAGATTGGTATATTGATTCTGGTTGCTCATATCACATGACAGCAACAAAAGATTGGTTAGAAAATGAGCAGGATGAAGGGACTGAAATAAAAGAGGTTACAGTGGCGAACAAAAACAGAATTCCAGTGGAATGCATGGGCAATGTTGTTCTTCAAACAGTGGTTGGTGATGAAAAACATTGTGTTATGGTTAAAGACACTCTTTATGTTCCTGAGCTCACAACAAATCTCTTGTCAGTGAGTCAACTTATCAGAAACAATAATAAAGTGGTTTTTCATGAGAAAGGTTGTAATATATACAATGATAAGCAGCAGCTGGTGGCTACAGCAGAGCTGAGGAATAATGTGTATAAGCTGAATGTTGAGAAACCAAAGTCACAGGTTTTAGCAGGTTTAGCAGTGAGTGGTGAAGTTTGGCACAGACGCTTTGGACATTTAAACTATAGAGATCTGAAGCTGATGAAAGAAGGCTTAGTTGATGGACTTCAGTTCAAAGGAGACATAAACAAGGTTGGTTTATGTGAAGCATGCTGTGAAGGTAAGCAAACTAGATTATCTTTTAATCATAAAGGGAGTAGAGCAACTTCAGCATTAGAGATCATCCATGGTGATCTTTGTGGACCTATGGAAACTGTTTCTTTAGGTGGATCAAGGTATTTTCTGATGTTAGAGGATGATTACACAAGAATGGTATTTGTTTATTTTCTGAAAAGCAAATGTGAAACATTTGAGAGATTTAGAGAGTTTAAGAACTTTGTAGAAACTCAGAAAGGTACTAAAATAAAGATTTTTAGGACAGATCAGGGAACAGAGTTTAATTCAAAAGAATTTATAGCTTATTACAAGAAAAATGGGATCATGCATCAACAAACAAATGCTTACACTCCTCAACAAAATGGAATGAGTGAGAGAATGAATCGAAGCATAGTTGAAAAGGCACGTTGTATGTTGTATGATGCTGATTTAGACAAATCCTATTGGGGCGAGGCTGTTGGAGCAGCGGTATACTTAAGGAATAGGTCTAAAGTTTCAGGAATAGAGACAACCCCATATGAAAGATGGTTTGGAAAAAAACCTGATGTAAGTGCTATAAGGATCTTTGGGAGTAAAGTGATGATGCACATTCCTAAAGAGAAAAGACTGAAATGGGATAAGAAGTCGAAAAAAATGATATTAGTAGGATACAGTGATAACATTAAGGGTTATAGGTTGTATGATGCTGTTGAAAAGAAAATCATAATAAGCAGAGATGTCGATATTCAAGAAACACTGAAAGAAAAGAAACTTGAAGTGCAAGTACAAGAAAGTTCAGTTTCAGTGGGGGTTTCTGATTCAGAAAGGCATTCTGTTGAAGTGCAAACAGAAGAATTAAAAGCAGATCATTCTGATTTTAATCTAGCCGCTAGTGATGATGATTTAGAAGATCAGGCAGCAGATTCAGAAGTAGAAAATGTGATTAGGAGATCAGAAAGAATTCCAAAACCGAAGCAATTTGAAGATTTTGTCACTTATGCATGTATGGTTGAAAGTGATCCAGTTACAGTTACTGAAGCGTTATCAGGAGCAGATGCTGAGTTATGGCAGGAGGCTATGACAGAAGAAATACAGTCATTTGAAGATAACAGTGCTTGGGAGCTGAGTGATTGGCCAGAAGACTCTTCAACTGTTGTGTCATGCAAGTGGGTATTCAAGAAAAAAATCAGTGAAGTTGGTGATGTGAAATATCGTGCTAGGTTAGTTGCTAGAGGTTTCACACAAAAACCAGGTTTAGATTACAATGATGTTTTTTCACCAGTGGTAAGACATTCTAATTTAAGGCTTTTAATGTCGTTGTCAGTTAAGTTAAATTTGAAAATTACCCACTTAGATGTAAAAACAGCGTTTCTAAATGGTTCACTTCAGGAGACTGTATATATGAAGCAACCTGAGGGTTTTGAGATTGTAGGTCAAGAAAATAAGGTATACAGATTGAAAAAAGCAATTTATGGACTAAAACAGTCATCTAGAGCTTGGAATTTGAAAGTAACTGATGTTTTGGTTAAAATGGGTTATGTTCAGTCAAAGTATGAACCTTGTTTCTTTATTAAAAAGCGTAATGATTTACTTACCGTGGTTGCATTATATGTTGATGATTTTTATGTATTTTCGAATGATGTAGAAACTGTAGATTATTTGAAATGTAAGTTGAGTTCAAAATTTTGTATAAAAGATTTAGGACAAGCAAAACAATGTCTGGGGGTTAGAATAATGCATGATCAGGAAAATAAAGTTATTTATTTAGATCAGGAAGATTACATTGAACAGGTTTTGAAGACATTTGGAATGGAAAACTGTAAAAGTGTCAATACTCCTATGGAAAGTAAAGTTGATGTTGATAAGTTTACAAAGACAAGTAATGAAACTGTTGTTTTTCCATATCAACAACTTATTGGTAGTTTGATGTACATAGCAGTATTAACCAGACCTGATATTGTGTTTAGTGTTAACTACTTAAGTCAATTTAATAATTGTTACTCAGAATATCATTGGAAGTGTGCTAAAAGGGTATTAAGATATTTGAAGGGTACAAAGCATTATAAATTGTCATACTCTAATGAAGGAGGTAGTTTGGAAGGTTTTTGTGATTCTGATTGGGCTAATGATCAAGACAGAAAATCTTATAGTGGATATGTTTTTAAATTGTCAGGTGGATCTGTTTCATGGCAGAGTATTAAACAGAAGACTACAGCTTTAAGTAGTACAGAAGCTGAATACATAAGTCTATGTGAAGCTTCAAAAGAGGCTGTTTATTTGAAAAACATCTTAGGAGAGCTAATTGGTTTTGAAGGTAGTGTAGATTTGCATAATGACAATCAGAGTGCACAAAAATTAGCTTTGAATCCAATGTTTCATAAACGTACTAAGCATATAGATGTGCGATACCATTTTGTTCGAGAATGTGTTTCAGAAGGTAAGATTAAGGTAATTTACCAAAGAACTGATGAGATGGTAGCGGACATCTTGACAAAAAGTTTGCCAGCAGTTAAAAACTCTTATTTTGTTAAGAAGCTAGGTTTGACTGCTTAATAATTGTATTCGAAGTGGGGGTGTTGAAGGTATCTAATACAATTATTGGCAACATCTATATTGGCAACACCGCATACATGTTCTATGATCAGACAATGTCAAGTCTGTCATCTGTATAAAATATGTCACTTGAAGTAATAATGGCGATGTACTAAAAAGTGTAACTGCATTCTGCATTATCTGCAACAATATACAAGTGAAGAAAGAACGAGTCCTATTTATTATCCTCATCACAACTACTTAACTAAGTAAGGTTAGATTGACGTCCGTGCAAACGATTGGAACTTTAAGGTCATCTTAAATGTTGAGGTTTCCTTTGTTAATCGTTCCTTAAGTGAAAGTTGGTGCAACTGGGCACTAACCTATTCTAATTTGACGGTGGAAAGCTATAAGTGTCAGATTCAATAGAGCTTCAAGGAGGTGGCTGTCGTGACAATGTGTATAAATCACAGAGTTAACATCTCTAGAGGGAGCCTAACTTGAATATTGGCCAGCCAACATCTATAGCGCTATTGCCACTCTTCTTCGTCCGCTTCCAGTTTCTTCAAGATCTGGCAGTTTCCGCAGTTTGAACACAAAGTATTTAACTGGATATTTAACTATACATTCCAATATACTTGCAATGTAACTGATTTACATACGTGAAGATAATTTGTATTGATTCAATGAAATCTCAAAAATGGTAAATTTCATAGCGGAATGTCGCAATAACTTCTAATATGTCGTAAATCTGGCAACCTACAATCGGCGTGCCCCTAAGCTGTCATGTGGCTGTCATTGTAGTTGTAGTTATTGCGTGTGTCGAGATTTTTGTGATTTTAGTGTATATTTGACTGACTTTGTGACTATTTGTGGTGAGAATTAAATTGTCTATGAACAATATTGTCATAATTGCATGATGAGACAACATAAAAAGTACATAGTTTGCTGTAATAGCGACGAATCGGTGAACACTTCTTATCATAGGTGAGTATAGGTTTTGTTTTAGTTTTCAGTAGCGTAATATATGGGGATAACTGGGAACAAAAGTAACTTCACTCCAGTTTAAGGAATAATAATGGTTGTTTAATGTATGTTTTGTGCACGCATTACATTCATGTCAATCAACATGAATTTTCCAAATTCCATTTTTTAAACTATTTGAGGACGTGAAATGCAAAAATGAAAAACACTTCATGGTAATGATAAATTATCAACGGTTACAACTAAATTATAATAAGAGTAACTCTCTAAGTATAGCTAAATACTAATACAACTTATTGGTATCAGTTTGCAACATCACAGTAATAATTGAATCTATTGATGAACATCCAATTTTAATATAAAGTTACACGCCACTGGTAATGCCCTTAAGCTGTCAAAATTTCCGTTACATGTTGGCTGGTCAGCGACCTGTGCATTTTGTTGTTTACACTCCCTCTATAGATGTTAACTCTGTGGTATAAATATAGCAAAGAATGGAAACTTATTTCATAAAATATAAAGGAATAAACAGATAACCAAATATTCTAATTCCGCTTTAATAAGTTTTTATTCAGTGTTTCCTTCTGATTAGCATTTTCCATTGACATTCAACGTATATTGCGAGTTTCAAGGGGAGTTCGCAGTAACAGTTGCAGCCCGGAGGGCGTATCTGGTCTCCAGTTGCATAAATTAAGCGAACTTTGCCTTGATAGATGTCTTCGATAAACTTTTTCCGAAATTAAGATATTTGGTGCATAATTAGAACAGAAGTCCGCGAGTGCGACTTGGCGTCCGTTTTCATTTTTTCTTCTTTTAATTAAGCCAGTCGAGTACCAGGTGGTTTCTGCCGTTTCTGGTCTCTTTACACCTCTCCGATTAAAAAGCCCGTGCTGGCTCTAATTTAATATGGATTTTGTGAACTTTCTTAATAATCAACTGTCCCTCCTTTTTAATTTGAAACCAACTAGAAGGCAAATAAATCCACCCTTGAATAAAAATTAGACACACATCATATCATTCAATGTCAGACGCGTCCAGAGTGTGTAATTCTTCGATATCTCGCAAGATATCCCTAAGAGAAGAAAATGTCAAATACAAAAGTTATTTAGATACTTAAGACGCATATTCCAAAAATATTTTGAAATATACAGGGTGTTGCGGGAAAGTAGGATAGTGACCAAATTGATTTTTTTATGTGGAACTATAACTTTTCCTTAACTTCTTCTAGTTTCTATCGTTGATCTCTATTCAACCCTAAAATATTTTTGGGATCGGTTGCGACGTTGCCAAGTTATAGTTTATTTTCTATCAATTTCCGGATTTACAAGGTCGCAAGTAATACGTCCAAATTGACATATTCCTTCAACTTTTCTCAATAATATTATACAACAAGTTACTTGAATATGGACTGGATATAAGTTTGGATGTTACCAGCAATTTGTATCTACACTGTGTTTTTGGCAGAATTTTAAATTACGGCAATTTGAAGGTCATTTTATATTGTTTTTTTTAAATGTAACACCCTGTATATTTTATTTTAAATCAAAATATCTACTAACACCCTATCTCGCCTTGTAATATTTTTTTGGCGTTTGCGGCGTTGCCAGGTTGCAAATTGTTTTTCAAAATTTTTGAACAAATATCCCCGAGTTTAATTTATTTCAAATAGAATCCTCTACTTATTTTTATTGCAGTGAATTGCACATATCAAAGTTAGTAAGATCTCACAATTTCAAAATTTCGTTTCTGTTAATTATTGAGATACGGCAACACCGCTTTTTCAGTAAACAGTACCGGAACGCTTAAATATTTCCAAAACTGCCACAGCTGGAACGGTGAAATTCAGTACTTGGCGGTTTTTGAATATACACAGTTCAAAAATCGTAACGTCAGTGTTGTCGGATTTACCACTTTTACGTTAGAGTTCATAAATAGGGCATTCCGTTCAAAATGATGACGTAAAATTGGTAAATCTGGCAACACTGATGTTAGCGGTTTTGAATTCTTTATGATCAAAAACCCCCAAGTATTGAATTTCACTTCTCCAGCTGTGGCAGTTATGGAAATATTTAAGCGTTCCGGTACCGTTTATTGAAAAAGCGGTGTTGCCGTATCTCAGTAATTAATAGAAACAAAATTTTGAAATTGTGAGATCTTACTAATTTTGATATGTGCAATCCATTGCAATAAAAATAAGTAGAGGATTCTATCTAATATAAATTAAAATGGGGGATATCTGTTAAAAAATTTGGAAAAATAATTTATAACTTGGCAACGTCGCAAACGCGAAAAAAAATGTCACAATGCGAGATAGGATGTTAGTAGATATTTCGATTTAAAATAAAAAATACAGGGTTTTACATTTAAAAAAACAAAGTAAAATGAACTTCAAATTGCCGTAATTTAAAATTCTGCCAAAAACACCCTATAGATAAAAATTGCTGGTGACATATAGAATGATATCCACCTAATATTCAGGTAACTCGCTGTACAATATTATGGAGAAGAGTTGAAGAAATATATCAATTTGGACGTATTACTTGCGACCTTGCAAATCCGGAAATTAGTAGAAAATAAATTATAACTTGGCAACGTCGCAACCGATCCCAAAAGTATTTTAGGGTTAAATAGAAATCAATGATGGAAACTAGAAGATTAAAAAAACGGTATAGTTCCGTTTAAAAAAATTATGTTGATTACTATTCTACTTTCCCGCAACACCCTGTATATTTCAAGATATTTTTAGAATATGCGTCTTAAGTAGCCAAATAACTTTTGTATTCAACATTTTCTTCTATCAGATATACCTTGCGAGATATCGAAGAATTACACACTAACTGGACACCCTGTAGTTATAATGTCACTTCCAAATTCTAGGTATACAATCATCAATGATATTGAAGAAGGAAGGATGTTGTAGGTCGTGGTGAATTTACTAAATATCAGGAAGAATAGGTACTAATGTTGAGAGAAACATAGTGCAGCACTGCAGCAACCTGGGTTAGCTAAATTGTAATGTATACGTTCAACGTGTAAAATTTTGTAAAAACCTCATACAAGGTCTGGCCTTTGAGGTGGCGATATTTACATAATATATTGTATCAAAATGATCAGAAACCCCTAAAGCGCCTAAAAATGAAGTTTGAGGAAAATTTGAAATTTTGTTTTGTTAACTACTCCGCCGTACATGCACCGATGTCCAAACTGTAGCAGCTTTTGCTATTACGACCCCATAGCATATCGCTACCCAAATTTCATCGCAGTCCATTCAGCGGTTACTGAGACTACGCCAACAGATAGATAGACAGACCGAAGGAAATGAGTGACGTCGATTTTCGTTATGTAGGCATCATAAAACGCCCAAAAAGAGTATTATATGTATAAAAGCTCTTCAAACTATCATATCAGCAAGCCGTGTTTCCCGCTTCATGGAAGATTGGCTGCATACAACCTATGCCTAAGAAAGGCAAAAAACCGATCCCACAAACTATAGGCCTGTGGCTCTTCTCAGCATCATGTCCAAGGTTATGGAGACTGTCATTAGCACAGAGATCCTGAAATACCTGGACAATAATAACATTATAGATGATCGCCAGTATGGCTTCCGTAAGCACAGGTCTACGGGTGACCTTCTGGCCTATGTCACTTACTTGTGGCACACAGCAATTGAAAACCATGGCGAATCCCGTGTTGTTGCGCTTGACATATCGAAAGCCTTCGACAGAGTGTGGCATGAGGGACTTCTAATCAAGCTTGCTGCTTATGGACTACCACCTGGCCTGCGCCAGTGGCTGAATAGCTTTTTGAACGACCGATCTCTGTGTGTTGTAGTCGAAGGCTGTTCATCAGACGTACTTTCAATAAACGCCGGTGTTCCTCAGGGATCTGTTTTATCCCCTACACTGTTCCTGCTGTACATCAGACAGCTGTTGGAAATAACATCCGATCCAATCTACAGCTTCGCAGCCGACAGTACATTAATATCGTGCATGGAACCAGGCAAGCCTCTATCATTCCAGGAGACGGTACGTCGGCGACGCAGCATGCCTCACAGATCAACGCAGATATCAAAAAAAATGTCTTACAAAGAAGTATCACATTGGCTTACCAACAGTGGAAATGGAGGGTCACCCCATAGACGAATCACCTTCCGTCAAGCTCTTGGGGATCAACATCAACAACAACATGTCCTGGCACGACCACGTCGTCAGTATTGCTAAAACGGCATCCCAGAAGCTTGGAGTTTTGTTCTGCTGCAGGAAGCTATACACACCAGAGCAACTACTGCTGCTCTACAAGGCACAGATCCGACCATCGCTGGAGTATTGCTCCCATGTGTGGGGATGCGCTCCGAAGCACTCTCTAAAGCTTCTGGACACTATCCAGAAAAGAGCGATTAGACTAATCGATACGCCTAACCTCACAAAGGCCTTCATAGCCTGGAACATCGAAGAAGGGTGGCTGACCTGTCCCTGTTCTACAGATTCTATCACGGAAGATGTTCGAGTGAGCTCTCCCAGGTAATAACAGCAATGGCCGTCCGAACAAGGAACACTAGAGAGGCTTTGCGAGCTCATCCTTGCCAGGACGAGGTCCCTACTCCACAAACCAGTCTCTTCCAGCATTCCTTCTTTTGGAGAACTTCGACGCTCTGGAGGCCTTCATGGCCTGGAACATCGAAGAAGGGTGGCTGACCTGTCCCTGTTCTACAGATTCTATCACGGAAGATGTTCGAGTGAGCTCTCCCAGGTAATAACAGCAATGGCCGTCCGAACAAGGAACACTAGAGAGGCTTTGCGAGCTCATCCTTGCCAGGACGAGGTCCCTACTCCACAAACCAGTCTCTTCCAGCATTCCTTCTTTTGGAGAACTTCGACGCTCTGGAACGAGCTACCGGGGAATTTGTTTCCCGCCAGCTACAACCTGCAGCGTTTCAAATCTAACGTGCACCGACACTTGTCCTCTCGCAACGCTTCTACAGCGACATACGCTTTTAGCCTCTGCGGGAGGCTGACCATAAAAAAAATTATGTCAAAATCTGAAATTTCCGCGATTACAATACTCCCCTCACCTATCGTAAGTTGTGGGAAGTAAAAAAGTAGGATTTTCTTTTGACAAACATTCCTGAAATGGTGGAGCCGCACTTCGTTGCAAAGTAGGTTTCTGGTACATTTTTTCATGTGATAAAACAAAGGCTTGTCCCATCTGCCAGAAAAGAGAATATCAGAACAGCAAAGTCAGTAATGAAAGGTGTTGTCATATTCTTTGTAAGAAAGAAAGAGAAGAACGCTTTGGCAAATCAAGACCATTGAAAAAAGTGGCATCAGATGCGAATGCTTCGCTGTTTCTGCAAATACCCCTACAAATAATTACGGATTTTCATTAAACGGGGAGTGGGGATCGGTTTTCCGGTTAGGGCTAGTCCGTGTTCTCGGAAAATCAGAAAAAAATCCTCGTGAAATTCAAGTAGTGGTGTATTTGACACTGCATATTCTTGGGTGAAACCTTAACGGTTTAGAGGTGTGGTCAGTAGGTTTCTATTTGAAATATACAGGGTGTTTATAGAAAACCTCTGATTAAAAGAAAACACGGCCAGACACTTCAAAAGATTTGTTAAGGGGAACAACTTTTTAACAAAAAAACTACTTCACCTTTTTGCCTTGCCTGCCCACAGGGTCATCCAATTGAGGATTTTGAATGGTAAGGGGTACCGGGTAATATCTTGTTTTAAAGGAATGTGTAAGGCCTTTATTTTGACGTTTAACTCTTTAAAATGAGTCGACTCGTTTTCGAGAAAATTAGAAAAATCTGTAAGTATTCTAACTTGTTGAAATGGAAAACACGAACACATGGAAATATCACTTTTTATTGTAATAAGTGCTCAAAGTGGAACTTGTCCTCAACAAGTTAAAAACCAATAGAGATACGGGCATTGATGCTGTTCCTGCCGAAACGTTAAAATGCTTGGGTGACGACGGCGTATCTCTTTTACATAATATTTTTAAGAGTGTCTGGTCCTCCGGTGTTTGGCCAGATGAATGGTGCACATCAATTTTTGTTCCACTTCATAAAAAGGGATCCCCAACAAATCCAAACAATTATCTACTTTTGTTAATCTCTCATGCAAGTAAGGTTCTACTATATATTTTACAATCTCGTTTGGAGGGTTTTATTGGCTGGCAAATTTCTGAGGCGCAGGCAGGTTTCGTGAAAGGACGCGGTACGCGTGAACAGATCTTAAACTTAAGACAAATTATTGAAAAAGCCAGAGAGCATTATTTTCCAGTTTTTATCTGCTTTGTGGACTATTCTAAGGCGTTTGATAACGTAAAGTGGCCTAAACTGTGGGAAATCCTCATCTATATGGGAGTTTCTTATTACCTAGTATTTCCCATACAGCAACTCTACGAGTCTAATTCGGCTCGTGTCAGAATTGACGGTAACCTGTCCAGTCAAACTGCAACCAGAAAAGGAGTTCGTCAGGGATGTGTATTATCTCCGATGTTGGTTAACTTGAATTTGCGATGAGAGTGGTATTAGACAACTGGAATGGCGGTGTAACTATTGGCGGAAGCAAAATATCCAACTTAAGATTTTCTGACGATATAACCCTTATTGCAGCTTCTGAGGAAGAACTAGTAGCTCTATTAAACATCTCAGAACAGCATAGTGCAGCATATGGTCTTGGTATTAACTACAATAGGACCAAGGTTATGATCGTAGATAGAGAGCATGATAATCATCGAGAAATAAAGTCAATAGGCCGTTGTGAAGTAGTTCAAAGTTTTGTATACCTCGGTTCCTTGATCGACAATTCGGGTAGCTGTGAAAATGAGATTCGACGGCGCATTTAACAGGCACGTGTGGCTATGACAACGCTTACTAAAATATGGCGTGACCATAACATCACTAAAGCTAAAAAAATGTCGCTGGTTCAGTCTCTTGTGTTCTCCATATTTTTTTATGTCTCGGAAACTTGGACTGTTAAAAAGGCAGATCGAGCTCGCATAGATGCTTTTGAAATGGAGGAGAATGCTGAGAGTTCCTTATACCGCCCAAATGGAATATCAGTCGCATCCACAATTTTTCGTAATAAATACTTCATATGCAAATACTTTACTACCAAGAATTTAGGATTTATGCTAAAATGGCCCAAAACGTGAGGGGCTTCATCCAAAACTCTCTGGTTTTTAATTGCAACAGATCCGGTTTAAGTGAATTTCGTAACGAGATGCAAAACATACCTATGCGAAGCTATCTTCTCGTCTGGCGCAGTTTGCCAAGCAATTTGATTTTGGGTACCATAAATTGGAATCTAATTTTCTAAAAAACGAATCGGCCAATTTGAAAAAAGTCAAATGTTAAAATAAAGGTCTGCCTTTGACATCCGCCCTTACTCGATACTTCTTGTCATTTAACATCTATAATGGGATGATCCAGGGGGGCATATGGTGAAGTAGTTTTTGGTTGAGAAGTTGTCACGGCATGTTTTCTTATAATTAATATAAATCCATGGTGGGAAGTTTTCAAACCTATTTTCAATTTCGGAAAACCATTTTCAGCGATGTTCTTTCAAGGCGTCATATGCAGATTTGAGAATGAATACTGCTTCAAACTACTTGACATCATTTTTTAATATTCCTCTGACTTGTTTCTGTAAGCAATCATCCTTGCTGTAACAATAACCTGCCATAATATGCAGCAGATCAATACTTTCAAAGTTACGATGGGGTCAATAATACCAGTTCTATATTATTTAGTACTTTCCGAGTTATATCATCAGTCTTGTTCAATATACAGGGTGTTAATTAAGTATGTTAACAAACTTTAACCGCAAATAGTACTCCGAAAAATAGAAAGAAAATGTCATATGAACATGGGTCCGGAAATGCTTCCTAAGGGAGCTACGCCCCTTTGCATGGGGCACCCTGAAGACGGTTTTCCCTCGATATTCTCGAAACTGTTCATAACAAAATTACGAAATTAGGTACGATGGGTAAGCCTTTGACGCTGAATCGGATTCTGAATTCAGAATTTCATAATTTTAATCAGAGGCGTATCATACGGGAGGAGTTAAGGGTAAAAATAACCCCATTTTCTAAATGGTAATTTTTTGACATTTTGATTCCAGAATACGGTATTTCAGAGATTTCTACGTAAAAACGGTCTCTTGGTACATCTCGATAGGGCTAACCATTTTCGAGAAAAATGCAAATCATTGAATCGATTCAGGCTATTGTGTTCACCATTTTTATGTAGAAATCTCTGAAATACCATATTCTAAAATCAAGATGTCAAAAAATTACCATTTAGAAAATGAGGCTATTTTTACACTTAACTCCTCCCGTATGATACGCCTCTGATTAAAATTATGAAATTCTGAATTGAGAATCAGATTTAGCATCAAAAGTTTACCCATCGTACCTAATTTCGTAATTTTGTTGTGAATGGTTTCGAGAATATCGAGGGAAAACCGTCTTCAGGGTGCCCCATGCAAAGGGGCGTAGCTCTCTTAGGAAGCATTTCCGGACCCATATTTATATTTTCACGTTCACATTTTCTTTCTATTTTACGGAGTACTATTCGTGGTTAAAGTTTGTTAACATACTTAATTAAAACCCTGTATATATACCTCGGACCTTCCTCAGTTATCCTCCCAGAAATCCGCACATGCAGATGACCTGACTCTAGCGTACAGAAATACCAACTTTGACATTCTAGAGTCCACACTAACTGCCGATCTTTCAAACCTGGGATACTTCAGCAGGTCAAGCTAAAGCCAAGTACTAGCAAAACAATAACATAGTGTTTTCACTTCAACAATAAAATGGCAAGATGACAGCGAAACATTTACCTTAACGACACCTTGCTACCCTATAATCCAACACCCAAATATCTATGTAGGTATCATAGTGGTTAGGACACTATCGTTTAAAAAACGTATTCAGTACATCGCTGCCAAAGTAAATATCCTGCAAAAATTATGTGGAACGTTTTGGGGCACCTCCGGTTCTACGCTCCGTATTTGGGCCCTGAGCCTCTGTTCCTCTGCGGCTGAGTTTTGCTCGCCAGTGTAGCTAAACCGCTTACATACTAGACTGTCAGACGCCCAGTTAAACACTTCTATGAGAACTATTACGGGATGCATCAAATAAACCCGAACTTACTGGCTACCAAGATATACCTGATCTCTCCTTGCGCAGATTACGGTCCAGAAAAAAACCAAGTGCAACAACTCTCCAACTTGAGTCTGGCGGTTTTAACCCTGCAGTTAAATGGGCAGAAATTTGGGACACTAGAAGAAGTGAACAGTAATCTAACTGTTGGTCAAGAACTCCCTGGTTTTGAGCTCCACCAAACGGAATGGTCAACCCTAAACAGAATTCGTACGTCGCATGGAGTGTGCGCTGATTCGTTATTTGAATGAAACAAGCGCGAGTCTCCACGATGCGACTGTGGAGCGGAACGCCAAACTGTCAGGCATACAGGGTGTTCTAAAAGTTGGGACTTTCCTCTTTAAAAGCAACGGCCCTTGAAACAGCAAAGCTAATGCACGGTGAACCAGCAGCAAAACAGTAAAAAAAAATTCAAGCAAGTACTCACTATTTGGTTGCTACGAAGTTGTAAGTGCGGTCTTGTCGCAGGCGTCTTACAGGTAAAAGTACAATTTACGATGTCTTCTTCAATTTGGGCCATACGAGGCTGTCTAAGTTTTCCACCGTGTCCACCACGATGTGGATTCAGACATCCTGTGTCTCTAGCTCTTTGTACGACGAGGTGCAGGGTGAGGTGAGTACGGTTAGGGAAACGATCGGCATACACTCGCGAAGCCGCAGCGGTATTTTGACCACACTCATCGTACATTAAAATCATGTCCACCAGTTCATTACTGATATAAGCGTGCACCATTGTTGCTGTTTCTAAAGTTCGATCATCAGATGTAACAAGTCAAGCACTCTCGTACACTATGCCACAGCAACGCGTGTCTTGTCCTGGTGAGCCATTGCCCAGGGACGGACTTAGAATTGAGGATTTTTTTAATAATCAGTATCTCGTTTTCTCTAAATATTTCGTTTATATGTTACTGGGAAAGAACACTCATTTTGGCGAGTACCACCCGCTGTATGAAAAAAAGTCCCAACTTATGAAACACCCTGTATAGTGAAACAATGTGGTTAGAGCATAAACAAGCAACAAAAAGGACTAGCAGCAGCAAACTATCAGCCGTAGGATGGATTTCCAGGCTCAATATTAACCTATAGCGTGAAAAACAAAAAAAAAACAAAAAATCGTTTAATTTGTTATAACTCTTTCATGTGTAACCATGTGCTAAATAAACAAAAATTCCGACTTACAGACGGGCCAAAAATCACTTTTCACGATAACAACGCTTTCTTGGTATTTTGGCGTTGTAATCAAAGATCCTGCTATCATTCGTACATTAAGGGGCCTGGATATACTCAGTTATACTTATGTTAAAACACGGATTCCCAATTCCAACAGAACTCACCTGTTTTTTAAACTACATACACACTATTTCAGAAGGTGACAGTGAAGACATTAATGAATGACAACTATATACGATTTTCTCGAAAAAGTTTTTTAGTATGCAAAAAAATTCGCAATGCAAAATCATACATTCTTCAAATGTCTGTAATTTAACAACGAAACACGAAGTTTAAGGGTAACGTCAGAAGCTTGGAAATCCGAAATTCATTTTTATAGTGACCTTTGGACCTTACCTTTGGACCTTTTGACCGGTGATCGGTCACGAGCGCGCGCGGTTTGATTTTTACCTGTTTACAAAAAGGGTGCCTTCATCGGCACCGGTCACTTACGCGCCGAAAGAAAATTAAGCTTGGTTATCTCTAATGACCACATCCCTTTTATTCTTGCGAAATTTCATCTGTCTTTTTACGACTTGCGGTAGCTTACAGTTACTTCTTAGATTATTTAAATGAAATGACTATCCGGCTTCTATAGGTATATAAATCTACCCTTAATGAAAATACTTCAGTAGTTTGCAATTCTTAGTTGCTGTTTGTGAGTATTGTTTGTGTTCTGCTTTTTCATCATGGAGACTATGTTAAGTGTGAAAGGGAAGAAATTAATAGTCCTTCAAGAGTAAACGTTCCCAAGAGATAAAGAAACCACCCGTGGTGTAGCCTGCAGATGCTCTAGAAGAGGATGCATAGCATCTTTGCTGATGGATCAATCGGAAAAGATTGTTCTTGAAAGAAATAATGAGCACAACCATGATGCTCCCACAAAACAAGCTGTGAAGGTAAATTTCTCGGACTTTTTTTTACATCTTCAAGAGATCGATCAAATTTGTGACAAATTAGAACAGGTTCTGGTTAATTAAATTTTTTTGGGGTATTATAAGGACATTTCGGTCTGCTGGCAATATCAACTTCTTTATTTGCATCTATTATAGTGATCAGATTAACTTATTATGTTCAGAACAAAATTTCGCATTTAATAATATAAAAAAGTAATTCATTTTTGTCAATTCAACAGTAACGATACCTCTGACTGGAGTTCTACAAATTCTTCAGTAACTATTAGCAAGATCGCAAAAAATGAGAAATGAATTAAAATCGGTTAAAATTATGAGACATAAGTTTACCTCGCCGCCCCGCGCGCTGGTGTCCACATACCTGGCTATTATTTATCCAAAATATTTTGGGGGCTTCTGACAGGTGGGATTAGGACAAATCTGACCGCGGCGCGCTAGTGTCCTATGGCCTTTTGACCTTACCTTTGGATTTTTGGACTTATCTCTCCTGATCTTAGACACACACACTGGAGAAAGCGAACAGGCGGCCACGCCTGTTCGCTAACACGGGAATACGTCTTTTCTTGGATTCTCAATCTCGCGCGCTATACCCTAGACCCTTAACCTAGTGCGCTTTTTCTGTGCAGACATCCAGTTAAAGTGGAAAGCAGTTGTTATCGATAAACATCTGATGTATATATTTCCCAGTAAAACCCTTGCATCCAGAAAACATCCAAGCCGATTCTAGACCAAATAGCCCATTGCCTCAAGGTAACAAACAAAACTAAAACAATTCGATCGAGGAATGTATTTGTTTGAAAAAGTTTGAGATAAACAACAGAGGACTTCGACGAGAAGTGGAATGGCGGAATGTGGACGGAACAGAAATACGAGTATTTTGATGGTCTGATCGATAGAAAGGCAGCCGCACGTGTTATTCGGTTACTACGAAAACGATACTATTATCTAAAATAGGCTAAATGGATACATAGTTTATACATAATTCGTAGTTACAAATCAGGTACTTGCAGTGTTCAAAAGGGTGACATACTCTTGTGCAATGTAAAAACCATGTGCTAGCGAAAACTGACATCCAGTTTATTAAGAATAATGTTATTAGAAACCTAGTATCATACGGATGGGCCTGAGAATTTCTGGTGAACATATCTGTATATTCTGATGAACATGTGTAAGTGTCCAGAACTAATCTCGAAAGCATTAAGGAATGATTGCTGGCACCCACTCATGTTATAATACTGTAACATACTGTATATTATGGTAATCGTGTATTTGTATTAGTTGTCATTGGTTGTCATACATGATGTAAAGTCAAAGTGCTAGGTTAGATCTTTTGAAGTGTAAACGTCATCGAATCGTCTAGAGTTTTAGAGAATGACGGATGGATTCTAGAGATGTCATCGAATGCTCTAGATGGTTCGATGAAGTATATATACGGTGCTACGGGTAGCGTAGGGGTTCAGCGAGTTGAGTTGAGTTGTACCTAGGATAAGGTTAAGAGATATTGTATCGAGTTGTGAAGTAAAACGGTGAAAGTTACGTCGAGTTTGATTCCCTGGATGAAGAAAAAGAGGCCGTCGTAATAATTGGTGACAGAAGTGTGGGATCATCCATCGAATCAAGCCAGGAAAAGGAAACAAGAAGTGAATACAGCGTTAGTCAGTGCCAGTAACCAGAGCTATGTCGTCGGAAATGAGTGCAGTGGTTAATCTGATACAAGAAGTGAAGGCAGAATGGAAAACCCTGTTAGAAGAATTGGAAGCCAAAACGAGAGCAAATATTCAAAGGACCTTGATGAATTTTGAAGAGAAGTTGGAGCAACACCAAGACGAGCAGGCAGCCGTTATGCAAGTGACCGTCGGGGACCCTATAAAAAAGGTAGAGCATCACCAAGGTGAGGCAATGTCAGCTTTCAAGAGTGATTTGAACAGTGGACAGAAACTGGAGGAGCAAAGACAATCTGTAAGCCAGGCATTAGAGAATCGAGACCAGTGTATTAGTGCAATTGGTAGACCACAAGAGCACGTTCAGGAACAACTACAAGTGAAAGATCGTGTCAACGAAATCGTCATAGAGAAGCTGAGAGAGCTTAGTGCAGGTGAGAGTAGTTTAACAGCTGTAGCACCCGCTTTGCTTGACAAACGCAGTTTGGTAGTAGCAGAGCCCTACCCATAATGATGGCAAGATATCATGGGACGTTTATTTTATGCAATTTGAAAACATCGCACGAATGAATAACTGGTCGAATGAGGAAAAAGCTTGTGCCCTAACATCAGTGCTCAAAGACTCTGCAGCAGGTATTTTGGAAAGTCTCTCCTCTTTAGAACTACGTGATTATGATAAAATGGTGTCGGCATCAAAGTTACGCTTTGAAGATGCACACTTGAACGAGTTGTTGTGTAGTCAATTGCATAACCGGACACAGAAAGCCA
The DNA here is from genome assembly GCA_951848785.1 of Callosobruchus maculatus. Lineage (NCBI taxonomy): Eukaryota > Metazoa > Arthropoda > Insecta > Coleoptera > Chrysomelidae > Callosobruchus > Callosobruchus maculatus. The sequence continues at coordinate 4,335,556 of CATOUR010000079.1, forward strand.
AGGAGGACTTGACGACGTTTGCATACGAGGTCCACAGCTTAGCCAAAGAAGTATTCGTCAACAGTCCCATTGAGACACAGGAATACGCCGCTGCTCGCCAGTTTGTCGAAAGCATTGCGGACGGGGAAGTTCAGCGTATGATAAAACTATCCAGCCCCATAAATTCACAAGATGCTGTGATCAAGGCTCTGCAAATTGAAGCTGACATAAAAGCCACGCGAATGACAAGGAGGGTGCGCTATGTCGAGCGAGATGCAGAAGCAGAAGTCAGGGCCACATCGTTCATTCCAGAAAGAAGAGGTGCTAGCTTCCAAAGAAACCGGGTTCGCACTAGCCTAGAAAGAGCTGAGAAGTTTACGTGCTGGAGATGTGGGCAGAAGGGGCATCTTAGGGCAGGCTGCCGCACCCAGGTTGATAAGATACAAGCGGATGTAGAAAAGGCAGATGAATATGCGAACAAAATGAAATCTGTGCAAGACACGATAAACTCAATGAAGGTGCAGTTTGACAGAGACATAAAGAATTTGGTAAAGAAGAACGAAGGAAGTATTGCCAAGTTTCAACAACAACACGCAGTAGCCATGAGGGAACTTAGAGCAGACAGAGATAGGATGAAGCAGCTGCTTGCCTCTCAGGAATGGAGAAGTATGCATATTAAGAGCACGTTTGAAACGAATAGACAGAATCTGCTAAAGAAGGATGAACAACACGAAGTAGCCTTGAGGAAGCTCAATAAAGAAGTGTCTGCTTTGAAGGGCGAAATCAAGAGATTGAAAGCTTTGAATCAGTCGAAGAAAGCAGGGAATGCAACCAAGTTAAAGATGAAAATGCAGCGCTTAAACAGAAGATAAATCAGATGGAGGCTGAGTGTGCATTCTGTAAAAAGAAGAAGAAAAGAAGAAGGACAACGCGATTGATAAAGCCATAAGGATCGGTATCAAGAAGGATGAGTCAAAGTTGAGAGAAAGGTTGGCGCAGCTTGAAGCAGAAAACAAGAAGCTGAAAACAGATTTGAGTGGCGAGGTTGATAATGCGAAAAAGCGAAAGGAAGATTTGTGTAATGCAAGAGAAGTTGATAGTAAAACTAATCAGCGACTGATGAATTTGGAAAATGAGAATGCTCGACTGAAAAAAGAGCTGGAAAACGCATTGACTGAAGTAGAGTATGGTAGCTCCGGGATGAAGCATAAGAAGAATGAAAACAGTAACGTGGAGCAGAAGACTACACAGCTGGAAATTGAGATCGATAAGAAGAAGAGAGAACTGAATAAGGTTACTGAGGATACAAAGAAGAGTGTGTCCGCAATATTAGCGAAGCCATTTTACGATGTAAAGTTAGAACAGATACTGGCGCAGCTGGAGAGAGAAAACGCGAAGGTAGGGACCAAGCTTAACGTTGCGCTCGTTACGTTACGCAACTGGAAGACAAACTGAGCAGACTCACTAAGGAACTGGAGAGCAACCTGAGTGACGAGAAGGGAGTGTCGAAAGTGGACAACCGAAAAGACGAAAAGGTGATGACAGAGCTAGGAAAAGAGAATCCTGCTGGAGCTGAAAATGAGAATCGCAAGTTGGGCAAAGAATATCGCAGTTACGAGGTGATCTGGTATGGTCTTGCAACAGACGACGGAAGGAAGGGTAGATGTCCGAAGATACAACGCCATGGGGAGGAACCCTACGTGGTGATGAAGCGCCTCAACGACGTAGTCTACAGGTTATGTACGGAAAGTGGAAAACCGAAGGTTGACTATGCTGATGTCTGTGGTGATACAAGAATCGAAGTTGTTCGTCGAGGACGCCGAACGCTAAGGGGGGAAGAATGTAACATACTGTATATTATGGTAATCGTGTATTTGTATTAGTTGTCATTGGTTGTCATACATGATGTAAAGTCAAAGTGCTAGGTTAGATCTTTTGAAGTGTAAACGTCATCGAATCGTCTAGAGTTTTCGAGAATGACGGATGGATTCTAGAAATGTCATCGAATGCTCTAGATGGTTCGATGAAGTATGTATAAGGTGCTACGGGTAGCGTAGGGGTTCAGTGAGTTGAGTTGAGTTGTACCTAAGATAAGGTTAAGAGATATTGTATCGAGTTGTGAAGTAAAACGGTGAAAGTTACGTCGAGTTTGATTCCCTGGGTGAAGAAAAAGAGGCCGTCGTGACAATACGTTTAAATTATATATACTATTTTGTTATATTAAGTAAATTAAGTAAATATTTTCATATCAAAGCTGGGAAAATCCTGAAAGTAAAAATACTGAAATCTTGAAGCATATAATAATCTTGAAAGCAAAACAATAAATACGTCACCTGCAAAAATACTATATATTGACTGAATAAGTTCATAATCTTAGCTCAAACAGTACAAGATTATGGTCTTCTTGGAAACGGCAGCTAAAGACATCTGTATGAGCAATTCGGCAATTTTACGTTATATAGTATTTCTCCAAATTCAGGTTGAACAAATTTTCTTTACCACAGAATATAAATAATATGTACCTGTATTCTTGAACTGGAAGAATATGTATGTTACGCCTACCGATCTACCATTTTTTTAAATTCCGTTCACAACTATTTACATAAAAATATTGCAGATCAAATATTTGGCACCTACATATGAACATCTATATGAGGTCTTCATAATAAACCTTTCATGAGAGTATAACAATACACCACACAGATAATAAAACGTTCACGGTTGATACGTATTACATATTATTTGTAATCCGTAAAATTAAAATCGATCAATGCATCAATAGATTTTTCATTTCATCTCCCTAAAATACCTGATACTCCACTGTTTCACTTGCTGTTTATACCTTCTTTTTTATTTTAATACCATTAACATTTTCCTTTTCTCTTGTATCAACGTCCTTCACGAAGGTATTACAAAAAATCGTGAAAGCACACACAACTACATGCCCCACTACCCCCCCCCCCCAAGACTGAGGTTTGGATACGCCCCTAGTTTATTGACTCAGTAATTCTCACATATTCTCGTTTTGTATAATCACTTACTCCTTGAATTTTCAAAGTATTTCAAAACGTTTAGAATTTTTGAAAATCTCCAAAATCTTGTAAATTTTGATTGTTTTTAAAATGTTCAAATTTTTGAAAGTGTTGAATGGTTTTAAAATGTTTGGAAGGTTTGAAAGTTTTCAAATTTTACCTACAGTGTGGGAGGTGGACATAATTTCTTTCTTTATGACCATTTAGGAAGCTTTCAAATAAATGATTTTTTTTAAGGAAAAGGAATCTCTATCAATGAATACCATTTACGTCATAGGACAATGTGGAGCTTTCTTTCGTCATACTTTATAAGATAATTAAAAAAAACAAAAAAAATAAAAAAAATTAAATTAAAAATTATATTAAATTAAATTTAAATTAAAAAAATTAAAAAATTAAAAAATTGAAAACGTAATGGTGCTGACATATCTGTCTGTTTAATAATATTTTAAATTTGTTTCTGTTTGTTTTAGGATCGATGGATGCAGTTTGCGGTTCGGTGAGTTTTTTTAGGGCAGTGGTGTAAGGTATACTTTTCAGGAAATTAATTTATTCAGCATTGATAGTGTTAATTTTCGCATATACGTTTACCTGCCACATGAAGCTCTCATACCGTTTTGCGATAAACCGAATTGATAAATTCACGAGTAAGAAACGACACTTTCAAGGCACAGAATAAGTAATTTTTCCATTAAAGACAATTTTTTTTTTAAATTTTGGCATCGCTGTGTAGGTTGAAAGATCTTCACTCCCTAGCACAGTATGTTCTGTATGACGTCTTGAGAAAAGCCTCGCTTACACTTTTTTTTGAACTGAATTTTGGTTTTTAAAAACACGCCCCCATATATTTTTTGTATCCTTCTATTGATCCCCATCTAATATTCTGTCCAATAAATAAACTACAATACTCAATCTTTAGCACAGTGTGTTCTGTAGACGTTACAATGTTATATAGACGTGTCTATATCTCGATAAGTGACGCTTTTATACAATACGTTATATTGAAGTGTTTGTGCAAACAGTGATGCAAAAAAAGGTCTGTATTAGAGGGATGACAAATAATAAGCGATGTGCAGATGCTTCAAATTAACGCCATGTAGAAAAGCTTGTGCTGGAGGTAGAGCACTGTAGTTTTTTATTAGCTTCTGAGGATCTATGGGACGAGACAGAAAAAGTAAACTTATTGGGGGTATTTCCTTGAAAACCTAAATTTAGTTCAAAATCAAGGTCTAACGTTTCTAAAAAACTATTTATTTAATCTCAGTTATTTTTTTGCGGACTTTTATATTTGCTAAGCAGAACTTGTACAGTGTTTATTCTACTAACATGGGTGTGGTTAATAGTTTGTGATTATTACGTATTTTATTCTTACTCTTTATTGTTACGATCGTAGCACTTGTTGATGTACTCGTACAGCACTGGCAATCATTACAATCATTACTATAATAGTACATTCTATTGATAAATTACAGGCACTCAAATATTATGCCTTGCGCTACATAACCTGTATCAATAATAAGCCTAACCCTTGGTACCTATACTTCTATACATATTATGCATTTTTCAATTAACATATCGTTTTCCGTGGTTAGCTAGTATAAGTAAGATAGACAAAACCCGAAATTCTTAATTAAAATTCTGAAGTCCAAACCGTCCTCACCAGATGCTATATCGTATTAAACCACACCCTAAAGAGAACAAACTGTAAACTCGGAACGTATCAACCTGTGTCCACAACTGTCCAAAAGTGTTTGTAAAGCAAACAGTTGATCTTTTTTCCCGCGCTCCCCATCCCTACGAGGCGTATTTTCTATATTGCCTATCCTCTGTTTTTCTTAAGTCGAGCGCACAGAGAGAAGAAGCCTGAAAGGGTCAAAAATGCAACGTGTTCAAAATTATTTGCTTACTTTCAGTTGAAAATGGATTAGGAGAGATAAAAGGCGGAGGGAAAGTTTAAAGGGACTTTTATTGACGACACGTCTCATTTCTAAAATGTATCATCTAATTGCTGAATTTTATTCTCTTGTCTCTCTGTGATTTTTCATGCAAATTCTTTTGAATGATGGCGGCCTCGGATCAGACGAAACCAGTGGCGTCGCCAACAAGGTTCGCCTTTTGACGCTCTTCATATCCAATGTGGCTTGCACTGCTCATAGCTATCTTTTCGTTTAACTAACTAAGTAGGCATTCACAGTAGCGGCTTATAGGAGCGTTGGAGTGCGTTGGCCAACGCCGAGTTCCCTCGGCAGGTAGAAGCAGGCGGGTGCCGGTTTCCCACGTTGTCAAACACACCAGTGCATGGTACAGTGAAAACAGACAAGAAAAAGAGTACAAAGATTGGCCAGTCGCATCTAGACACGGTATAGGAAACATGCAATAAGGGTTCAAAATGTTGCCCATTATTAGCAAAACAATGAGGGACAGTTGCAAAAACACTGAGGGGCTAGAGGGTACAATGGGGGTAAAATAGTTTTTGGTTAAAAAGTTGTCTCTCTGGACAAATATTTCGACGTGTCCTGGCGTTTTTTCGTTGAATCAGCGGTCTGGGATAAATCCGTGGTGGGAAGTTGTCAAATGAACTATTAGTACATACATATGTAGACTCACATCATATACATTAGAACCATTTAGTTGAAATTTGTCAATCAGATGAATATGTGACTCATACTGTACATGTTCAACGAATTCTTGTTCGCGTCATATTAAGGAAGCTATCCACTCTGGTAGAGACTGTTTGAATCGCTTTGTAAACAAGTTTTTGGTATCAAAAGGGAGAAGGGGAGGGGAGTATTGGGATCGCGAAAATTATCGATTTTGAGATAATATGCTTTGTGGGCATTGGGAACAACATTGACATTGGACGCGCTACATAAGGAGGCTCCTGCACTTGGCAACGCATGAGGAACGACCTGGGTTCGGTGGGAAATCCCGTGTCGGACAGATCCTTTGGGCTGGCCCGGCAGGTACAAGATAATTATAACATCATTAAATGCTCATTCCTTCCAACATTTTTCTATCGCAGTGCGGTTATAGTGCAGCTTGTGTCTTTTATCCCAAATAGGGGTTTTCGCAAACACTGAAGCTATAAATAATTCTTTATCGATACTCATCTTCGACCGGCACAGACGAAACCGGGTAGCAAACTAAAGTTCTGTTACTATAAAGGCGTTCAAGTGGGCTTCCGACGCTGGTAAGCGGTCGAAAACTCAGTCGAGCAGGTGAGCCTGCATGCGGTACCTGCACGCCTTCGCACGCTCACTAAAAAGCCCCAGTGTGTTTGCGCGCTAAGGCTTAAAGTTTTGTGTCTTTATAACGATCAGTTTTAATCATGAATTGTGACGTATATGTTCTTATTGTTCAGGTATTTCAGGAGCTAAGTGTTAATGTCAGTCCCGATATCCTTAGATACTGAGAAGAGCCGAAGGTCTATAATTGATGGGATCGTTTTCTTTTTGCCTTTCTTAGGAATGGGTTGAACGCAGGCTATCTTCCATGCAGCGGGAAGCATGCCTCACTGATACGATAGTTTGAAGAGCTTGAAAAGAATAGGTACAAGCTCAGCGGCACAGCATTTAAGGACAATGGCTGGAATTTGGTCAGGACCAGTAGCTTTTTTCGTGTTTAGTTTTTGGAGGATGCTTTTTACATCTCTATGCTGAAATCTGACCTCTGCCATTCTCGAGTTCACGTTTATGGTGGAGGTCGCAGTAGAATTGACTGCGAAAAGCCTCCCTAAGATGTCTGCTTTTTCTTTAGGAGTAAAAACGATGGACTTGTCCTGTTTGCATGGCCAAGGGTGGTCTTGACGAATAGGAAAAATTCTGACTAATAGCGTTAGCTGCAGACCAGAATGTCCTGGACGAACTAGGACATGAGAGGAGCTTGTTCTTAATTTTTTGGTTGTGTTCCTCCTTGCTGCTGTCAATCACGCGCTTACAGTGATTTCTGGCGTCGGTAAAATTGCGGTGGTTCTCGGCATTTGGATTTTTCCTCCATTTTTTGTATTGTTGGTTTTTATAGGTAACTGCTATGTTTTGTAAGATAAAATAATTTATTACATTTTAACCAGAAACTGTAAGCCCTTTAGTTAACTATTCAGACATTTGAATTTTTTAGTTATCATTTAGCTTTCAAAGCAAATAGTACTAACTATTGTATTTTATTCTTTTATTCAAAATGGTTTTTTTATTGGCGAAACGAAGCTAAATAGGACGTTACGAAAAATCAAAAAACAGTTTTTTGAATATTTCGTTTGTCGTATTTCTTCAAAACAATGCTGGTTTTCAAAAAACGCCAAAAGACCAGCAGGCACGTATTTAGGGGGGTCCGGACCCCCTGGACCCCCGAAAGGTTACAGAATGCCGTCTAAAAAATGGAATCCACAAATTTGCACCCCCCCCCCCGCAAATTTAAGGTGAAGGTGGCAACTCTAATCTGGACCCCCCCCCAAAAGGTCAACCAAGTGATACCCATAATCTGGAGCAGCCCCCCCCCCCAAAAATCAAATCCTGTAAAGGTGCCTGAAGACCAGATATGCTTACAACGGTTCAAGGAAAATAATTGTAGTTGTTAGCTGTATGTTTAATAAACAGTCTGTATAGCAAAGAGAAATCAACTGTTGTTTGAAATTTGTAGACAAGGTAGATGTTTCAAAAAGTCTGTTTCGGACTTCCATTGTCTATATAATTTTAGATTACAACGTTTCGATTGATATGGTATCTTCGTCAGCTTACCTGAAGACGATAGGGGATACCATATTAATCGGAACGTTGTAATCTAAAATTACATAATAATAAACAGCAAAGAGACAAACTTACATAGGTCACTTGTAAAAGTGGACAAAAGCTATACTCCACTCACCTTATCCTGCCCAGACAACGCAGCATACGCACACAATCACACACAACTACAACAAGAAAAAAAAATGGAGTCAAGTTGATTGACTCAGTACTGCCCACACATTACGCTGATACCTGTTTATTATTTTCCCATAGCATGAAGCTCTAGTCTGAGATCCCTTGCAACCAAATAATCGCCACACACCCCCGCCCCCAAAATTGTCTTATGCCACTAGGTCTTTGCTTCACAATTCAATGGACAGCCTATTATCGATACTACAAACTTCTCAGTTTTAAAACCCCCCACCCCCCAAACCACCTCACTTTCACCCCCACCCAAAAAACTGGTAGGAGATGATCAGGAACCCCTAAAACATCTAAAAACCGAATCTGAGTTGTCCTACCTTTCTTACTTTGATTATTGCTACGCTGCCACTGACACGATTTTCAACAAACATACGCGTTTTCCACTCTCACCACGGTAACAATATACTGTGTCAAAATTTCATTAGGATCAATTCAACAGTTTCCTCGTTACACAATACAGAACGATCTAAAGCAATACTCTCGTATGTTTACATCAGAAAAAATTCTAAGTCCTTCACTTTCTGTATAAGGCAAGGCAATGTTCGGATGGACCTAAAAAAGTTATTTATGTCGCCAGATCTTGCTTCACAGGTCAGTGGGCAGTCTATTATGAAGGCAACAAATTTTTCAATCTTACAACCCCCCACCCCCCAACCAACCCAATTTCACCCCCACCCAAAAAGAAAATGATCAGGAACCCCTAAAACGCCTAAAAACGAAGTTTGACGCATACTTGAAATTTTTCGTTTTTTGCTAATTACTCCGCCGCCCATGCAGCGATTTTCAAAATTGTAGCAACATTACCTACTACGACCCTACACCATATCACCACCCAAATTTCACGAAAATCTATGTAGCGGTTACTGAGATTAGGAGGCTAGAAAAACGCCAACAGACAGACAGACAGACAGACCGACAGACAGACCGACAGACAGACCGACAGACAGACCGACAGACAGACCGACAGACAGACCGACAGACAGACCGACAGACCGACAGACAGACAGACCGACGGAAATGAGTGACGTGGATTTTCGTGATGTAGGCATAATAAAACGCCCAAAAAGTGTATTATCTCAAAATCGAAAATTTTCGCAATCACAATACTCCCCTCACCTATCGGTGTGGGAAGTACTAGACACCTGGTCACAAAAAGCCCTGCATGGCAAACACAGATACCGCATTACACAAGAGCACATTAATGAAAGACAGTCATACACCTGGCTGCAGGATGGCCAGCTCTTTCCAGAAACTGAGGGATTTATGCTTGCTATCCAGGACCATGTGATTGCGACACGGAACTACATGAAATACATAATTAAAGATCCATCCGTAACTGACGACAGCTGCAGAAAGTGCCACCAACAGGAAGAAACAATAGACCACATAACAAGCGCGTGCAAAACACTCACTGGAACTGAGTACACAGCTAGACATAATTCTGCAGCCAAGGTCATACATTAAGCACTAGCCACAACAAACAAGCTAATAGAAAACACAGATTCATATTACAATTACACACTGACATCAGTACTCCAAAAATGAATACAAACTATACTGGGACGTTGAAATACATACAGACAAGACTATTCCAGCAAATAGGCCAGATACACACCGTACGAGTTTTCGTCCTGATAGGAAGCCAGATAACGATTTTAGATTTTTAGGGTGAACTTGAACATCTGAAGGCTTGAAGATTTTTGATTTTCTTTATTTGATGCTGAAACTTAAAAACAACGACCGGATTTGGAATTAGCACCCTCAAACTATACACGATACGAGTTTTCGTCCTGATAGGAAGCCAGATAACGATTTTAGATTTTTAGGGTGAACTTGAATATCTGAAGGTCTGAAGATTTTTGATTTTCTTTATTTGACGCTGAAACTTAAAAACAACGACCGGATTTGGAATTAGCACCCTCAAAATATGCACGATACGAGTTTCCCTTCTGATACGAAGCCAGATAACGATTTTAGATTTTTAGGGTGAACTTGAATATCTGAAGGTCTGAAGATTTTTGATTTTCTTTATTTAACGCTGAAACTTAAAAACAGCGACCGGATTTGAAATTAGCACCCTCAAGCTATACACGATACGAGTTTTCGTCCTGATAGGAAGCCAGATAACGATTTTAGATTTTTAGGGTGAACTTGAAGATGTGAAGGCCTGAAAATTTTTTGATTTTCTATATTTCAGGCTAAAACGCAAAACAATGGCCGTATATAAAATAAGCACCCTCAAACCATACACATACGAGTTCAACGTACAAAAAACTCAGGCAACAACACTTACAAAGAAGTCTCACGATGGCTTCCCAACCGTGGAAATGGAGGGTCACCCCATAGTCGACTCACCTTCCGTCAAGCTCTTGGGAATCAACATCAACAATAACATCTCCTGGCATGACCACGTCGTCAGTATTGCTAAAACGGCATCCCAGAAGCTTGGAGTTTTGTTCCGCTGTAGCAAGTTGTATACACCAGAGCAACTGCTGCTGCTCTACAAGGCACAGATCCGATCATCGCTGGAGTATTGCTCCCATGTGTGGGGAGGTGCTCCCAAACACTCTCTAAAGCTTCTGGACACTATCCAGAAAAGAGCAATTAGATTAATCGATACGCATAACCTCACAAAGGATTTCCACACCCTGGAACATCGAAGGAGGGTGGCTGACCTATCCCTGTTTTACAGATAATAACACCACAGGCCGTCCGAACCAGGAACACTACAGAAGCTCTGCGAGCTCATCCTTACCAGGTCGAGGCCCTTACTTCCCGAGCCAGTCTCCTCTAGCATTCCTTCTTTTGGAGAATTTCGACGCTGTGGAATCAGCTGCTGGGGAATTTGTTTTCCGACCGCTACAACCTGCAGCGTTTCAAATCTAACGTGAACCGACACCTATCCTCTCGCAGCGCTTCTACAGCACCATAGGCTTTCAGCCTTTGCGGGAGGCCGACCATAGAAAAAATAATTATAAATAAAAAGAAAACATCTAGTTTAAACTTTTGCAGACTACTACTGTACAGTATAGACAATGGAAATCCGAAACAGCCCTTTTGAAAAGAGAAACCATATAAGAGCGGGTCAAAGAAGCCTAGGGGAACCGGAGGAGGACAGCACATGCTATAAATTGCCACCGAGAATGCAATATGCTAACAATATCGATTCGGCAGCGGGAAAGTGAGTGCATTAAGGCGTGTGTAAAGTGGGCAAGCAATCCCTCAGCTCTGCATCATCATTTAACTGTACCCCAAACTCCGACCCGACTGCCGACTCGGCTGGCCCTCCCTGGGCTCTGGGCCCTCACCCTAATCTATAGCATATAACGCACTCCTGCTTTGTTTTTTCCAAGGACGTAAACACGTGCACAGCCACGAGGGTGTATCCGATGAAATACAATCAGGTTATCGACATTTTTTCACACTACAGATTGCTTCTCTTGCCTCTGCTTGCTACTTGCTCGCCGACGGATCTCCATGGACCCCATGGTACTAAAATGGAGTCAAGTAGCGTCGGTACTTTCAAAGTACTGATGTGTAGGGTACTGGGACAGTATTGCAGTGCAGTTTTATTTATTTCAATTACTTCCCACACTGATAGGTCTGTCTGCCTGTCGGTCTGTCGGTCTGTCTGTCTGTTGGCGTTTCTCTAACGTCGTAATCTCAGTAACCGCTCCATGGATTGTGATGAAATTTGGGTAGCGATATGTTGTGGAGTCATAGTGGGTAATGTTTCTATAATTTTGGAAATCGTTGTACGGGGGGCGGAGTAATTAGCCATAAACAAAAAATTTCAAATATTCCTCAAACTTCGGTTTTGGGCGTTTTAGGGTTCCCGATCATTTTCTGTTTTTTTTTTGGTAGTGGTGAATTGGGGTGGTTGGGGGGGGGGGTGGGGGGTTGTAAAACTGAAAAATTTGTTGTATGCATAATAGGCTGTCCATTCACCTGTGAATGAAAAACCTAGCGGCATAATACACCCTTTTAGGTTCATCCGAACACTGCCTTGCTTATTATAGAAACCAAGGGACTTAGAATTTGTAATGCATACAGACATACAAGTATTGTTTTAGATCGTTCTATGTTGCGAAATGCGAAAATTATTCAATTGATGTTAACGAAATTTTGACACAGTATTACTACCGCGGCGAGGATGGGAAACGTGTATGTTTTGGGAAAATCGTGTCAGTGGCGGCGCAGCAATAATAAAAAAAACTAAAAATATAAAAACAGCTCAAACCTTGTTTTTAGGCGTTTTAGAGGTTCCTGATCATTTTCTAGGTTTTTTCTTGGGTGGGGGAGAAATTTGGGTGGTTGGGGGGTGGGGGTTGTAAAACTGAAAGATTTGTTGTATTCATAATAGTTTGTCTATTGACCTATGAAAGAAATACGTACCGGCGTGTTTTTTTCAAGTCCATGTGAACATTTTCTTGCCTATTACAGAAACCAAGGGACTTAGAGTTTTCTGAATAATACATATACGAGTATTGCTAATGTATATTGCGTAAAGTAAAAATCATTAAATTGATTTTAGTGATATTTCGATACAGAGTTGACTATCGCGGCGAGAGTGGAAAACGCGCCAGTGTCTGAAAAATCGTGTCAGTGGCGGCGCAACAGTAGTTAAAGACTAAAAATATAAAAACAGCTCATACTTCGCTTTTAGACGGTTTAGAGGCTCCTGATCATTTTGCATCGTTCAGTTAAAGCATTCAGAATGAAAACTGTGTCGTCCTAATTTCTAAGGAGGGAAACGCAAGAAACTATCTACGAAAGTTTTTGTGTTGAACGTTTTTTTGCGGGAGGGTGGGCGATGATTTGGTTGCAAGGGGATTTCAGACTATAGCTTCATGCAATGGGAAAACAATAAAATGAAATCATAATTATGTGTGGGAGGTACTGAATCAATCAACTTGACTCCATGTTTTTCTTAGAAATAAATGATTAATTAAACTTTGAAAGTAACAAGTGCACTGAGAGATGTTCCGTTCATCTTCTTGAGCAATGTATTGTTTTTAAAGTTTTGTGTAAAAATGTTTGGTAGGTGGTTTCCTGGTACGTCCTCGGAATTTAGTCGTTGCATCGCTGCTTTTATATTATCCAAATATGTGTGTTTCCGTCAAGGGAAGAGTGGGAGTCTAGGGAAAGACAGCTCATCGAAGGAGGAGGGCAGGTCTGGTACACAGACGGTTCACTCGCTAGAGAGGGCTCGGGCTCGGGAGTCTACGGACCCCATACAAGACTTTTACTCCCTCTTGGGGGCACACCACAGTATTCCAGGCTGAGATCTATGCCATACTTGCTTGTGTAAATCGTATTCGGGAAATTGACAGGTCTAGGAGGCGGATTACTATCTGCTCTGACAGTCAGGCAGCCATCAAAGCACTGAGTACTTGGAAAATAACGTCGGGACTGGTCCTGGAGTGCAGGAGGGCTCTTGACGACATCTCAGCTAAACACAAGGTATCACTGATGTGGGTACCTGGGGTAACGAAATTGCGGATCATCTGGCCAGGATGGGATCCGGCAACAGTTTTGGGCTATCTGCAAACTTGAGTAGGAAAACAACTGGAGAGTGGATCCAGAATCAACAGTCTCTGAGATGGAACAACATCTCTGGTCATCTCCGTCAGGCTCGGGAACTATTAGCAGGGCCTGCAGAGAGAATAGGACGATTTTGTCTCTCTCTGGATAAGAGTAACTTGAGATTGCTAGTAGGCCTACTAACGGGTCACAACACCTTCAGGCGTCACTTGTTCGTGATGAGGGTGGTCAACGACCCAACGTGCACCTGGTGTGGTGAAGAGGAAGAATCCTCGGCACACATCTTGTGTCGCTGTGAAACCCTGGGTTATTACAGGCAGACTATGCTGGGCTCAAGAACCTTGGAACCAATAGAGATACAACGGATAGGACCTAAGAATGTACTTGCCTTTGCCAAAAGGGCAGGTCTTAGGAACTAGCGCGGATAGAGGCGCAAAAGGGCCCATCGTGTGGCCTATGCACCAGCCACATTCCGTGCTGGATAGTCTCTGGTTCTTGTTCATTCATATGCAACTGATGCAAGTTTTAGGAAACCTTGAGTCGATTCAGCAATTGCAACATGCATCAACGCCTGTAGGCCGCTTTAGACTAGATTAGCTACAGAAAACTATCCGATCTTCACTTTGTTTTTTGCACTTTTTTCAAGTTGTAAGTTTTTTCTTAGAAACAAATGAATAATTATACTTTGAAAGTAAAGTGCACTGAGAGATGTTCCGTTCATCTTTTTGAGGATTGTATTGTTTTTAAACTTTTATGTAAAAATGTTTGGTAGGTGGTTTCCTGGTACGTCCTCGGAATTTAGTCGTTGCGTCGCTGCTTTTATATTATCCAAATATCAGTCGTCTAAATGCAAAACCCGACAAGTCCACGGTAACAAATTTTACAGAAATCGAGAAAAATAGATCAAAGTCTAATTATGAAAATAATACTAAATCGAGAGTATGATAATATACGATGTTTTAGGATGTCAAGTCTCAACGCCCCAAAATCTAGGACATATAGTTTTTCTAAAATATGACTTTTAAATTTGGACACGTCGGGTTTTGCATGTTAGGAACTGTGTGTTTTGACTGCTATTTTTGTGGAATCGGATGAAAATAAATGAAACATCAATTTGGATTATTTTACTGAATATAAAGGAATCTAATCAAACACTGTGCTCAACGACAGAAACTATAAACATAGAGCTAGACATTAGAAAGGATGCATTTCAAGGGTTACAAGGTTTAAACGCCAAAATCTAAATTTTCTGACAAACAAAATTCTTCAGAACTAGCAAATCCATTTTCACAGTTCCGCCTCGTCTGTCGTAAGATACACACGCGATTTAGGAACGCCGCCGGTCCGTAGTTTCGAGACAATATAATTATTAAGACAATACTCGTATACTAGCTATTAGTGTTTGATCTAACAATAGGAATGCCTCCACCTCCAACAGGGGTGGGTGGCCCCACTAGTGCTAATAAACAAACAAAAAATGTAGGAGTGTATGACTTAACTTTTGATGACGATTCGGTAATAAATGTGAACATGCAGTGCAGTGAATCAACTTGTTCGGATACAAACGCTAATGCAGGGAAAAATGGTAGTGAATTAGTGCCTGAACAACCAGTCAACTCAACGAATGCCACCGCTACAGGAAAAAACCATCCACGTTTATTCCACATAAAAAATGCTAAGTATTACTCCAATAACAATATTTATGTTTATATCGAAAAAACTAACGGTGACAACATTGGGAGATTACATCCATTACTCGTTGGACACATTATGCATAAGAAATTGAATTTGAGCAACAGGATTACCACGATTAGTAGTGTTGGGCGTAATCGCGTAAAAGTAGAGATGAAAACACTTCAATATGCTAATGACTTGGTGTTAAACACGGCGTTAAAAAGTGAAAATCTAAGGGCCTACATACCCAACAATTTACTTATTAGGAAGGGAATCATCAAAGGTGTTGATACACAATTCAGTGAGGAATATCTAGTGGAGAATATTACGAGTCATGTGGACATTTTAGAAATTAAAAGATTAAACAGAAGGGTTATAGATGACGGAGAAAAACGGTTCATACCGAGGCAAATGGTAGTTATGTCATTTGAAGGTAATGTCCTTCCTAATGAAGTAGAAATAAATAGCGTGATTTTTAAAGTAGAACCTTTTGTCCAAAGAGTAATACAATGCTATCAGTGTCTTCGTTTCGGCCATGTGTCAGGTCAATGCCGCAGTACATATTCAAGATGCACTATATGTGGACAGGTTAAGAATGAGGCGCATGTCTGTGAAGAGAGCAACAAATATTGCTTATATTGCAAAAGTTCAGAGCATAAATCCACTTCTAGAGACTGTCCCTCGTTTAAAAAGCAACAGCAGATCAAAAAAACTATGGCTTATGCCAATTTACCCTTTAGTGAAGCCATAAATGCATTTCAAAGTTCCTACGCGTCAATCCTTTCAACCCCAAGTAGATTTCAGGCACTTGAAAATGTTACTGATGATAACTTTCCACCTCTGCCCAGTCATTCTCGCATTAATAGTCCCAGAAGAACATCCACATCTTATTCAGTACACCAGAACCATAGTACACATATAACAGGACCTAATAAGAAACGAAAAGCTCAATCACCACCAGCAAGTTTCCCAAATCCTATGTTTACGTTTACTGCAGGGCCATCTACACCTGTAACATCTAGCCAAACATATAAAGCTAATATTTCTTGTAAAGATGATATCATAAACACAGTTTCAAAAATTTTCATACACCTTGTCAATAAATCACAAAATTTGAATGAGCTCCAAAATATCGATAGAGACATATTAAAAGATGAGGTATCGTCTATGTTAGATAATTTACAACAAAACACCTTACAGAATGGTTAATAATCATAAAAATGTGTTAAAGGTAATGCAGTGGAACGCTCGTTCTGCTGTCTCAAACAAGTCAAGTCTTTTCAACTTCCTAGAAAACAACCTCATTGATATAAGCCTTATCAGCGAAACTTGGTTCAAACCTAACCAAGTTATAAAAATTCCCGGATATAACATTGTTAGGCAAGATAGACTAGATGGTAGGGCTGGTGTTGCAATTTTGATTAAAAAAGGAATTGTATACTCAGAAATCTCATTCGATTCAGACTACAATGCTAACATTCAAGTTTGCGGTATCCGTGTTGGTTGCGACAATATGAATATTTCCTTCTTATCGATTTGTAAGCCACCTAATGTCCAATCAACCTCATCCGATTGGGAAAGTATTTTTTCCAAGGCCACGTCATCTGCAATTATAGGAGGTGACTTTAATGCTCATTCCCAATTATGGGGATCCGCTTATGATAACACCGCAGGTAGACAAATAGAAAGTGTATGTGACTCTATGGGTTTGGTTATAATGAATGATGGTTCCCCTACCAGGCTTGTAGCTCCATCAATAAGCACATCAGCTCCTGATATCACAATTTGCTCACCTGATTTAGCACAGATCTCATTCATGGAGGTTACCTCTGATACCCTGGGATCGGACCACTTTCCTATTCTACTTATGGTTCACGTTAGGCTGCAATGTAATGACACCATTTATCCCAAATATAAATGGAACATTACTAAAGCTGATTGGGGTACTTATAAAGACGAATTAACTAGGATATTTGATAACACTAGTAATTTTGAAACAACTGAAGATAAATACTCCTTCTTCCTAAAATCTGTCAATGATGCAGCTGAGTTGAGTACCCCAAAATTCAAACCTTTTAAAATGAAAAATCGCGCTCCTCCATTCTGGTGGGATGTAAACTGCAATAATGCCATTGAAGAAAGGAAAAATGCTCTGAACGCTTACTCACAGGATTGTTCCTTAGAGAACTTTATAAATTGTAAAAAAATTTTTGCCCGAACTAAAGCATTGTTCAAGTCGAAAGCAAAACGTAGTTGGAAAGAATGGTGCTCTAATCTTAATAAAAATACTCCATCCGCAGACTTATGGAAACAAGCTCGTATTGCTAAAAGGATTCCCATTCACCAATCAAAACATATCGTCAGCGATAAGCAACTTGAAGATTTTCACGCAAAATGCGCTCCTCTATCCGCACCCCCAGCTACTGGCTCACGGCCATTATTTCAAGAAGATGGCTTTTTTAGTAGGCCTTTCTGTATGGTAGAATTAAATACAGCTATCAAAAAAGTGATCAACACCTCCCCAGGATATGACGAAATACGATATCCAATGTTACAAAATTTGCCTGATTGCGCAAAAATGTTCCTTCTGGGCATATTCAATGACGTTTGGATCAAAGGTGAAAATCTGGTAGAATGGAAAAAGGTGATAGTAATACCGATACTGAAACCCAACAAGGACCCTAATTCTGTAGAATCATACCGCCCCATCTCACTCTTCTCTTGTGTATTTAAAACTTTCGAAAGGATGATCAAACATCGACTTGAATGGTGGTCCAGCGCTCACCCCCTCCCAGACAATCAGTATGCGTTTAGACGGGGCTTAGGTACTACTGCTGCTGCTATGCAGTTGATTACCGACATCCAAAAGTGTTTCTCACGGAATAATTACCTATCCGCCTTGTTTCTGGACATAACGGGAGCCTATGATCATATTAACCTAAATATACTACAATCAAAACTTATCACCTTCGGCATTATCCCACATGTGTCATTCACCATGGCTAATTTATACCACAATAGATCCATCTATGTCAGAGATAACATGTCAAATAAAATAGGTCCACGTATAGTTTCCTCGGGGTTACCACAAGGAGCGGTTTTAAGTCCGTTCCTCTTCAACATATACACAACCGAACTTCACCACTTAAATGTACCAAGCAAACTGATCCAATTTGCTGATGATATGTGTGTATATACAGAGAACTCAGACTTAAATAAATGCTATAATGATTTGAATACTTCAATGACAAAATACGACCAATGGTTTCTCCACAATGGTTTCACAATCTCAGCAAATAAATCCAACGTATGTAACTTCTCCCGTCATAACATTCCCCAACAAAATAACATCACTCTGGGCAAATTTGCGTATCAAGTATGTGAGAAAGTCACTTATCTCGGAGTAACATTGGACAAAAAACTGACATGGAAACCCTTCATAGAAGAAATCTTAGTTAGATGTAACAGAGGGTATAACTTTCTCAGAATGGTATCTAAGATATGGTGGGGTGCTGATCAGAAAGTTGCTCTTATCTTCTATAGATCGTATGCTAGATCAATATTGGATTATGGCTGCATATTTTATGGTTCTGCTTCGCATTTTCTCCTCCGTAAGTTGGATTTGCTGCAAAACAAATTCCTTAGATTATGCCTAGGCGCCATGTCATCTTCACCTGTAGAACCATTGAGAGTAGAAGCACTAGAACCGCCTCTTAATCTACGCAAAGAACTGCTGGCCGGCAAATTCTTACTGAGATTGCACTTTAGAAATTCACCTTTACTGAAAGAAGTCTATCAGCTGAATAGTTTCGACCTAATAACTAAGTATTGGATTAAGAAAAATTCCCCTCCAATTTGTACTGCAATACAACAGCGTAACATTAACATCGAAAACCCTCACCACCAGTCTAATAATATGGATGTGGATTTTTTTAACTTCCTGGAAGATATTAAGGTAACCTTTCCATTATATAGTGAAATTCCAGAAGTCAACAGTGTCATATTTTCATCGATTTGCTCTAACTTATCGGAGAATGGTACCACGCTGATTTTTACTGATGCATCAAAGTCCGAATTTGGTGTAGGTTGTGCATACTATGTATGGACTACAGACACATGTGCAACCTTCAAGTTACCTCCGGATATGTCTATATTCTCGGCAGAGGCCACTGCTATCTTACAGGCACTAGAATACGCAAAAACCCAAAATATCATTAAGGTCACTATCTTCTCTGATTCTCAGTCAGTTTTGTCAGCACTGACAAATTTTAACATGGATAAGACACCGAATATGCACATTCTTCGCATCAAAAACAAAATTCAAAATTTAGAAATGCACGGATTCAATATAAATTTGACGTGGGTAAAAGCCCACTCAGGTATCCTTCCCAATGAAAAGGTGGACAATTTAGCTAAGTCAGGTGTTATTAATGGTGTTGAGTTGAGAGCTGATCTTAGTATACAAGATCACTATTGCGTACTGAAATCAAAGATATGGAAAAAATGGTCTAGTCTATGCGATGAGTACTGCTTCACCAACCCAACACGTTACACGTCAATTCAGCCCTTTATTCCTAAATCCTACTGGCATGACGACTTTAAGATCCCCAGAAAATACATAACCTGTATCATACGTGCAAAAATTGGACACGGTACATTCCCATCCCATCTGGCAAGACTCAAAATTATCGACTCTAGTTTATGTTTACGCTGTGGCACTGAAGGTGACTTGGACCACTTGTTTTTTGGCTGTTCGGAACACATGTCTGATTGCAATACATTATACTCTAGGTTGATACAATTAGGATTGTCTGCCCCTTTCAACACATTGCACATACTGTCCTTGAACAGGAATGACATTTTGTCAGCTCTAATTACATTTATTCGTTCCTCTCGTATTAGGATTTAATTTAGGGTACACCCTTTCCTCTGTTCTGACCCTTTGTTTTGATTTCCTTCCTTTCCGTGGTCTAGTCTTTGTAAAAAAAAAAATGCCCTGACGGACCCCTGGGCGAGAAGCGTGTGTCCCTGTTTCTATCCCTAATAATTCCTTCCCATTTAGTTTTAGGCTTAGATCGTTTGCTCTTTATATCGCAATTATTTAATATCTGGGACTGGCTGATGGGATAAAATCCTAGTGCCATTAACAAAAAAAAAAAAAAAATCCATTTTCACAATTAGCTTCGATCCTCTGCATCAACGTGGACCTAGCTTCTGTTGAAGTAGGCTCTCCAAAATCCGCATCCAAAGCATTTTTCAAAAAACATGGTTATTTTTATCAATAATTTATCAATACAGCATAAATTAATCTCATTTTCTCAGTAAACTGAAAAACACATGAATTCACCACAACGTATTTTCACGGACTGGATAAAACAAAAACACACAACGGTCAGAATACCTCGTGTGATCGACATGTGACTTGCTCCCGTTGTCCGTATTGGCTTCTGTGGACATGTCGGTGTTTGAAATAAAACACTGCTTGGACTTGTCAGTACAAGTCCAGTTTTTTTAGCTCATGGCCGACTCTAAACTAGGCCGGAGTCTTAGATGCAGTAACGCCATTTAGCTGTCAAATAGTGGGCCGGTTACCGTGGGCCGAACGGCGGGCATTCCGCGGAAAATTTAAATTGTTTTATAGTTTCAGAATAATTATTACATTTTATATGTATTAGAGTTCATCTCGGTTGATAAATTAAGGAAAATACTTTTTGAAAAAATAAGAATGGTGAAAAATGTCAGTCGTAACAGTACAAAAATGTACATGTATTTTGATTTAGAGATTTTTCCTTCTGTTAGACATTTCTGATTTCCATTAGATTTCATCGTTTTAGTTTTATCAGTCTGTACTTTGTCTTGAACTGTTTCAGTGTAATTATTAATGAAAATATTTGCTACATTAACGACATTAATTCAAGCAGAATTTCATCAGTTTGGGGTTGATTACATGAACAAATGTGTCTAAAACAAACTTATCTATATGTATATTGATGTATTCTTTTGCAGTTTCTATTAAAACACTGCTTTGTGTAATTTCCCAAAAACTTACTTTTATACCTATTGGCCTGAAATTAAAATTTTAACAATACCTATTGTGAATAAGGACTGTAATTTGAGCTGTATACTCTGATGGAAGGGTTACGCCTACCGTACTATAAGCTGTATATATTTAATATACCTATCAAATAATTTTGTCCTTCATGTTCTACCTATAATTTTTGTAATGACAAGAACATTTATACGAGCTGATATTTTATCAATTTGTAAAACAATGTACTTCTCCAAGAATAATAAATCCTCTGCAACAGTTTTAATGTAAGGCATATTTTCTGTCAGTTGCAATTTTTAAAGAACTACAAAGTTTTGAGGAATATTTAGGATGGTGGTAAAATTGGCAACTTATTCTATCTCACAAAACTGTAAACTTTCTTTGGCTGGACATAGAAAAGGTTTTAACATTAAATAAACAGAAAACCTATTTGAAAATAGTGTGCCAAAATATTTTCTATTTGAGACCAACAGGATATTCTTAATGACAGTGGTAAAATCTAACTCCAATCACCAACAAATTATGATTTATCGATTTAAAGGAATGTCTATATTCATTGATACTAATACCACCTACATCTGATGTCTGGTTTATCGTAGTCAAACAGTACAATCAAAATAAGCGCAACCCGTTTCCTGCTGCCACTTCCACTTCCACTTAAATGAACACTCAATTTACTTTGTAAATTTTCACTTAAGCTAGAAAAATTCACTATTAGGTCACTTTGAAACCATTCTTGCTGGTCTTGATCCCCCTTCACTATTAAATCTTTTCGTAGTTGTGCCCAGATGTGTCCTATTAGAACTGTATTTTTCTGTGATATTTCGGATGTCGAGAAAACATTGTAGGTACCACATTGTGCTTCAAAATAGATCTTGTCCTTGGAAATGTTTGTAAATTATTGTCTTTATTTTTATAAATATAACCAGCCCTTACGAGGAATACCTTTCACCCACTTCTGTTTGAAATGCTCGTCTTGAGGAAAATTGAACACCCTAACATGTCCTTTATTGGAAGCACAATTGCTAGTGCAACCTGGTACTACACACTTTGCAGGCATCTTTTTATCTTTATAGCTTCGTTTGTGAAGGTAAATAATTAGAAGCACATTAAAAATCACCTTCCAATCTTCTTTTTTACTCTGGAAGATTACAGTAATGACTGGAAAACAAATAAAAGCTCGGCCCGCTATTCAGTGTTGCCATATTTCAATGCTCCAGTCTAGTGAGTAGAGTCGGCCATGCTTATCCAAATGTCTCATGTCTAATGTCGGGCTTTGTAAGCGAAAAATATAGAAAATGGTAGCGCTTCAAATAATGAACAAAATGGTATATAAAACTCTATTTTGAAAAATTTGTGACTTGTCGGGTTTTACATTTAGACGACTGATATGTGTGTTTTGTATATTTATTTATTTATTTATTTATTTTGTACACCAACAACAGTACAAACCAATTACTGGTGGGAAACAGTGGATAAGAACAAAAACAGAGTTGTATAACATAAGTTCAGAATAACAACACATCAAAATGACCTATGCGAATAACAGAAATAACAAAACACAGCAAGATCTAAGCTAATCTGTCGACATATTATATACTTATATACAAGCACATAAATACAAGGATATATAGCACATATACAAGCATACAAAGTATCATTTACTGCAAACATGAATTAGTAGCGGGCTAAACAGGTTGCCTTACAGGTAGTTTTTAATGCTGATACAGATGTATTAAAAATATCGAAATGACCCTGGAAATAATTATAGCAGGAACAAAAAGAGTACAAAGGTGAATGGAACAGCACGTTAGTCCGCGGGGTGGCTAGGTAGAACGTGAGATTGTTTCTAGTACTAACATAACAAGGATTCCAGATGATCCTTGCATACTCAAGTTTAGAGAGGATCAAAGAGTTATATAGAGCTAATGAAGCTTTGGTGTCCGCAAAATCCTTTGAGTTACGTATTACAAATCCCATCGATTTCTGGACAGACAGTAGTAAGTTGTTGATGTGCGAATTAAAACTCAACGATTTGTCGAATGTTACTCCTAGATCGTTAAATTCTTCAAGCGCTTGTAGGGGCGTGTTATCAATCGAGTAATTGAATGTGATAGATTTTAATTTCCTCGTAAATGAAAGGGTTTGACATTTGTTAATATTTAGCGGGAGTTTGTTCACTTCACTCCATTCAGCTAACCTGTCAATATTTCTCTGCAAATAGCAACAGTCGTCGTGGTTACTAACCTCCCAATATAGTTCCATATCATCCGCATAAAGTAATATATTACAGTCCACTATCTTGACTACATCGTTGATAAACACTATAAAAAGTAAAGGACCTAGGGAAGAACCTTGTGGTACACCAGAAGTAGGGACAAAATTAAACGACTTTGAACCCGAAAAATCGACAAATTGTGTCCGACCTGTTAAGTATGATCTGAACAATGATATCAAATTGGCAGATAGTCCCATGCTGTCTAGCTTAAACAACAGTAATTCATGATCTACACGATCGAATGCTTTGCTAAAATCAGTATAGACGGTGATCGGTCACGAGCGCGCGCGGTTTGATTTTTACCTGTTTACAAAAAGGGTGCCTTCATCGGCACCGGTCACTTGCGCGCCGAAAGAAAATTAAGCTTGGTTATTCCTAATGACCACATCCCTTTTATTCTTGCGAACTTTTATCTATCTTTTTACGACCTGCGGTAGCTTATACTTACTTATTAGATTATTTAAATGACTATTCGGCTTCTGTAGGTATATAAAACTACCCTTAATGAAAATATTTCAGTAGTTTGCAATCCTTAGTTGCTGTTTGTGAGTATTGTTTGTATTCTACTTTTTCATCATGGAGACTATGTTAAGTGTAAAAGGGAAGAAATTAATAGTCCTTGAAGAGTATACGTTCCGAAGAGATAAAGAAACCATCCGTAGTGTAGCCTACAGATGCTCTAGAAGAGGATGGATAGCATCTTTGCTGACAGATAAATCGGAAGAGATTGTTCTTAAAAGAAATAATGAGCACAACCGTGATGGTCCCACAAAACAAGCTGTGTAGGTAAATTTCTCGGACTTTTTTTACATCGTCAAGAAATCGAACCGATCAAATTTGTGACAAATTAGAACAAGTTCTGATTAATTAAAATTTTTTGGGGTATTATAAAGACATTTCGGTCTGCTGACAATACCAACTTCTTTATTTGCATCTATTATAGTGATCAGATTAATTTGTTATGTTCAGAACAAAATTTCGCATTTAATAATGTAAAAAAGTAATTCACTTCTGTCAAGTCAAAAGTAACGATGCCTCTGACTGGAGTTCTACAAATTCTTCAGCAACTATTAGCAAGATCACAAAAAATGTCGAATGAATTAAAATCGGTTAAAGAGAGATATAAGTTCACCCCACCGTCCCGCGCGCTGGTCTCCACATACCTGCCTATTATCCAAAATATTTTGGGGGCTTCTGACGGGTCAGATTAGGACCAATCTGACCGCGGCGCGCTAGTGTCCTATGGCCGTATAGACGACATCAACCTGACTATTGGCGTCCAGTGTACTCGCTAAAACTGAGTAAAGCAAACTAAGTTGGTTGTTGTTGATCTCCCTTTCATAAAACCATGCTGCATTGTAGAGATACTAGTACCAAGATTATACTGAAGGTAATCATGCAATAATATTTCAAATGACTTTGAGAAGTTACAAACGATTACAATAGGTCTGTAGTTTTCGATGTTTTGACGATTGCCTTTCTTGTGAATAGGAATTACTTTTGAAGCACGCCAAACATCCGGAAAAGTATTTGTATATAGTAAATATACATAACATATACATGGTGCGGTGTTGCGAGGATTGTTGGTATTTGCACCTAAGCCCAGTTTTCTTAGCCAAATATCTCATGTCTAATGTGGGGTTTTGTAAGCGAAAAATATAGAAAATGGTAGCGCTTCAAATAATGAACAAAATGGTATATAAAACTCTATTTTGAAAAATTTGTGACTTGTCGGGTTTTGCATTTAGACGACTGATATGTGTGTTTTGTATATAGTAAATATACATAACATATATGTACATGGTTGCGAGGATTGTCAGTATTTGCACCTAAGTCCAGTTTTCTTAGCCAAATATCTCATGCCTAATGTCGGGTTTTGTAAGCGAAAAATATAGAAAATGGTAGCGCTTCAAATAATGAACAAAATGGTATATAAAACACTATTTTGAAAAATTTGTGACTTGTCGGGTTTTGCATTTAGACGACTGATATGTGTGTTTTGTATATAGTAAATATACATAACATATACACGGTGCGGTGTTGCGAGGCGAGGATTGTGAGGTGTTTACACCGGCGACGTCGACGTCGGCGTCGGCGTCGGTCCTGCTTTTGCCGGGGACGGGGACGGGGAGTGGCTTGCTATTTCAAGCAGAATAAACACATGGCTGTTTTCTTTGTTCCGGCAAACTAAACAACCATCCTGGAATCCAAACAGGCCGGCCAGTCCCAAATTCAATTTAGTCTTTGCATGCGGCTATATGGTCATGTGCTGGCTATACGACGCGCGGCACCCGTTGAGAATGGCGGCAGCGGCAGCCGCACCGGCGGCACGGCGTTGATGCCGCTACCGGCGCGGTAGCGCGGCAGCGCGGCAGCATACAACACGAAACTGCCTATGATCCCAGACAGCACAATATATCCCTCGAATATTCTTATTTAATCCAAAATAGATTGAGAATATTCAGAACATTAACAGAATGTTCTATGAATGTTTTTATTGGTTTCATTACCATTACCAAAATTGTGATTTTCACCTAAACGGTTCGCTTAAAGTCCCATATGTGATACATAAAGTCACACTAAGATGCACCCAAGAATCTAAATATGCAATAATATACAGGGTATTCCTTTAAAAAAACATAACTTTGATATGTCACGCTTTTATTAGACACCCTGTATAAAAGTCATTATTTTTAAAATGTAGCCCTACTCGACCTACATACACTCATAAAGTCGATTTTTCGAAAAGTGGTATCGTTTGGTCACAAGAGTCCGAGGCGTTGAGCTTGACTCACCCTGTATATGGAGATTTGTAAACTAGGGACCTATGAACTTACATTTTTGAGATAACTTTGAGACAACGTTATTGTAAAATAAACAATTTTTTAATTCCTCCAGTACGGTAACAGTGCTGTAACATATTTTTACTTCACACACCTTTTGAAATATGAAATACGTCCTAACGCTGCAGCCTTTACCAGTGTTACAAATTGTTTGACAAAAACTAATTTGGAATCAGTGATCTTTATTGAGAGCTACTTCCGTTTTTGAGGAGAACTAAGTAGGCGACTGTGAAGCCTTAAAGAGCATGCAAATTTGATAAAGCTGAAATGAGTATTGCGATGGTGTTTAAGAGTCACAATGTTCTCTATCTTAGTGAAAAACGTGGCAGACACATAAGTAAGGGGTTTATTTTTCAACAGATGTGGTTTTAACTGCCCGTGCGGGGGCGGGTTAGAATATCTCTCCTGCATGTCGTAAAAGGCGACTAAAAGGAACACCGAACTGCTGTCGGTATAAGCAGTAACCTCTTCTCAACCAACAGCTTCGGGTGGACGAGTTGATAAGAGTCAGGACACCTTCTTGTCCTTGGGGTGAGAAATTGCCCCTAAAGGCGGATGAACCAGTATATACCATCTGGTCAACGGCATGAGGATGCAAAAAGCAAATGGGAAACTACTGCACTAAAGATCTTGAAGATATCCCAAGACAAACCCGTAAAATGTGTAAATGCATTTTACGAGTTCACAACATGTCTGTTAAGACATTGTGACTATGATGATGACCATGAGGATGTGATAGGAGTATTACGTCATGATTATCCCATGAACGTGTCGATAAAAATATTCTGATAATATTCATAAACTAATATTATCTAAAGAATAATCTTTGAGTATGCCTTTTGGTATATGATACTTAATGTAAGCGTGGCACAGTTGCAGGTTAGGTTAGGTTTGAGAATTTTGAGGTTAGGTTCAGTCGTTACGGTGGCGGTGGTCGGTGGTGCCTGCTTGTGCTTGTGCATTTTCCTCCTGCGATAATTGGATAGTTATCCGTATCCTTGTTCTGGAACGTGATTTTACTTGTTATTTAGTTTATAACTTCATCTAGGGGCGACTAGGGTGAGTATAACTATTTTCTTTCTATAAATTACCCACTTTCTAGCACCATGTGGTAGCAACTCTCTTATTCTAGTCTTACTTGTCGTAGGTACCTACCCTAATTAATATATAATAATAACCACTAACAAGACATTTGCTATATTTGTGACTATGAATTTCCAATATTTATTCTCTTACGTGGTACCCACGTTTTGTTCTAAATGTAGGTACTAAAATTGATTAAAATACGGCAACATTTTGGTGAAAATTTATCGAAAATTTATCATTGTAGTTAACGAAGTGTATTTGAATGTACACCGTATATATGCTTTAAAATTAAACGGGTTTTTTTATTTTGCAGGATAATACGGGGGGACGACTCCGTGCAATGAAATGTGTTTTTCAATGTGTACATTAAACTTATACAATTATGAATAGAGGTTCCGTTTTATACATATATTTTTTTAATTAACCCCTATAACTAGTGTGTACCTAAATCAATGCTGCCCAAAGCACTGTATGAAAGTTAGATACTAGGTTATATATGTATACTACTCGCGTTAGGTACCTAGGCAGACAACAAGACTTACAAATAAATGAAATGAAGTGATAAAAGGCAATAGTTTCTTTCCAACATATATTCCAGGATATACCAGGAATCCTCCTACAATATTTGATACGTCTTAATAACAATCTTAGAATATTCTGAGGGAACAACCTATGTACGTTTCTTCAAAGATATACCAGGAATCTTCCTACAATATTCCATACATCTTAATAATAATCGTAGAATATTCTGAGGGAATAACCTATGCACGTTTTTTGGATTCCCATTCATGGACTTTTCATGGAATGATACAATGTTCCAAAATGGTGATTCTTACAATGTTCCTAGAATATATTGTGCTGCCTATGATATCATACCGGGTGTCCTAGAATTTCCTTAACAAGTAACTAAAAACAGCTATAGCAAGAACTAATTGGAGGGTCCAATCTAAAAAGTGTCCAACGCCGGTACTCTGTTATCATCGTAGTCACAATGTCTTAACGGGCATGTTGTGAACTCGTAAAATGCATTAAGTCGGAGCTAGAGTATTGCCGATACGAATATTATCAATAGTTTTGAGACCTGTAGCTCGCCATCGTTCGCGATTTACTGCCAGTTCAGTGGCGCTCTTGATACTCATATCCAGCAACTGTTTTGTCGTATCCACCCAGCGTGTAGAGGGACGGTCACGGCGCCGCTCACTCGGGGCATGACCCTGAACTATAAGTTTCTCCATATTATCGCTTCTGTGTATATGTCCGAAGAATGTAAGCATTCTCGTCGATACAATGGA
This sequence comes from Callosobruchus maculatus, assembly GCA_951848785.1. NCBI lineage: Eukaryota > Metazoa > Arthropoda > Insecta > Coleoptera > Chrysomelidae > Callosobruchus > Callosobruchus maculatus. The sequence goes on from CATOUR010000079.1 coordinate 4,364,258, forward strand.
GGATAGTCTCTTTGGATTACCGAGCTCATCTAGTATGGAAACGTTAGTTCGATAGGCGGTATAAGGAACTATCAGCATTCTCCTCCACGTCCACATTTCAAAAGCGTCTATGCGAGCTCGATTTGCCCTTTTAACAGTCCAAGTTTCCGAGGCATACAAAAATATGGAGAACAAAAGAGACTGAACCAGCGACATTTTTGTAGCTTTAGTGATGTAATGGTCACGCCATATTCTAGTAAGTTTTGTCATGACCATACGTGCCTGTTGAATGCGTCGTCAAATCTCATTTTCACAGCTACCCGAATTGTTGATCAAAGACCCGAGGTATACAAAACCTTGAACTACTTCACAACGGCCTATTGACTTTATTTGTCGGTGATTATCATGCTCTCTATCTACGGTCATGACCTTGGTCTTATTGTAGTTAATACCAAGACCATACGCTGCACTTTGTTGTTCTGAGATGTCTACTAGAGCTACTAGTTCTTCCTGAAAAGCAGCAATAAGGGTTGTATCGTCAGAAAATCTTAAGTTGGACATTTTGTTTCCGCCAATAGTTATACCGCCATTCCAGTTGTCTAATACCTGTCTCATCACAAATTCAGAGAGAATGTTAAATAACATCTGAGGTAATACACATCCCTGACGAACTCCTTTTCTGGCTGCAGTTTGACCAGACAGGTTACCATCAATTCTTACAAGAGCCGAATTAGACTCGTATGCTGTATGAGAAACACTAGGTGAAAAGGAGCTCCCATAGAGATGAGGATTTCTCACAGATTAGGCCACTTTACATTATCAAACGCCTTAGAACAGTCCACAAAGCAGATAAAAACTGGAAAATAATGGTCTCTGGCTTTTTCTATAATTTGTCTTAAGTTTAAGATCTGTTCACGCGTACCGCGTCCTTTCACGAAACCTGCCTGCCCCTGAGAAATTTGCCAGCCAATAAAACCATCTAAACGAGATTGTAAAATATATAGTAGAACCTTACTTGCATGAGAGATTAACGAAAGTAGGCGATAATTGTCTGGATTTGTTGGAGATCCCTTTTAATGAAGTGGAACAAAAATTGATGTGCACCATTCATCTGGCCAAACACCGGAGGACCAGACACTCTTACAAATATTGTATAAAAGAGAGATGCCGTCGTTGTCCAAGCGTTTTAACGTTTCGGCAGAAATTGCATCAATGCCTGTAGCTTCATTAATTTTTAATTGTTGAGGGCATGTTCCACTTTAGACAAAAGAATATCCGGTTCGTGTTCAAACTCCAACGAGGGGGCCTGAAGGCCATCCTCATGGTACAGATTTTCGCAATAATTTCGCCATACCTCAATAACCTCATGCAAGCTGGTAATTAGCTCTCCCTCAGGATTTTTGACAGCCCAAGATTTGGGTTTAAAATCCCGACTGAGGCATTTGACCTTAAAAAACATCTCTTTCGGATGGTTAGTATTGGCATGCATCTCTATTTCCCTGCACAATTGCTGTAGATAAAAGTTCTTGTCTTTTCGGCATAGTCTCTGAATCTCGCGTGAGAGCTGTCCATTCATATTCATCCGGGTATAGCAATTCCAATGTCACGCATTGTATATTATCTCAAATTCGGATTTTTCAGCGGTTGCAGTGCTTTTTCCATATGCTGGCTTGGGAGGTAAAAGGGTTGCAAAAGGGTACTAGATAGCATTTCTAGTATACTGTCCATTTTCCTGAAATTTGAAAACTTTTATGGTTTTTAGATTTTTCAAATTGCCTGCCCTTCCAGACTGGCCTATATGCGTTGTATACAGGGTGTCCCAGAATTTCCTTGACACGTGATATTTTCGTAACGAAAAACGGTTCAAGTAAGAACTGAGTGGTGCTTTTGAAGGTACTATAGGTTCTATCATACCATGCATTCAAAACATTCTTTTTGTACGTCAACCCCTAAAACTCACCCCCAACTTTTTTTTTCAAATAGCACCCCATAGGTTTTCCTACATAAATGATCTCCCCATTTTATTTAAAATCTTGTGGTATCTTTAATTTTATATGCAAACTTATTTTTTCCGTAAAATCATAAGCATAAGACAAACGAAATGATAATTTGTTTGACGCCTGATATTTTTGTAACAAAAACGGATAAAAAAGAAAAGCATGTAGGTTTTTCAAGGGTAGTGAATGACCTATCATTCCTTGCTTATGAATCATTTTTTTCTTACTTAAACCCCTTGAATCCACCCCTAGCTTATTCTTTCCAATTTCAATCCACAATTTTGCCTGGAAAAATAAATTCTTTACTTGAATTTAATTATCGTAGTGCCTTACTTTTTATGCCCCTACTGCAATTTATCGTAAATTTTTTTCGTTTAATCCATGAAATCGTAAGCATAAATTAGTTGAAACACATGTGTGGAAAATATTTTTTTTATTATCATGAATCAACTAATAAAAAAAATGTTTATAACAAGTGCTTAAATTGTGCTCCTCCGGCTCCAACACAAGCTTCAAACCGTCGCAACAGCGCCCTTGTACAAGCGGCCCTAATCATCTCCGTCGTAACAGTACGACAAGCGCTACGGATGGCTGTCTTGAGGTCCTCTAAATTAGTTGGACAATTTTGAAAAACAACCTCTTTGAGGTAACCCCACAAGAAAAAGTCAAGTTTTGTTACGAAAATATTTGGCGTCGAACAAATCCTAATTCTATTTATGCTGATGACTTTACGGAAAAAATTGGTTTTTGTACGAAATCAAAGGCATTACAGGATTTTAAATAAAATAAGGACTTCATTTATGTAGGAAAAGCTATAGGGTGCTATTTGGAAAAAAATTTTGGGGGTGAGTTTAAGGGGTTGACGTAAAAAAAAATGTTTTGAATGCATGGTATGATAGACCCTATAGTACCTTCAAAAGTACCACTCAGTTCTTGCTTGAACCGTTTTTCGTTACGAAAATATCACGTGTCAAGGAAATTCTGGGACACCCGGTATATAGAGGTCTCGCTATGTCAAACACATACATGGTGTCATTTAACACTTAAATCTATACTAGGGAACCTTCATGACTTGTAAATTAATTTGGTACTTAGCTTCACAAACTTCCATCTACGGCAATGAATTTCCCCTTTAGTCTAATCCCCAGTCTTAACGAAGTTTCAGCGCAACGCTTAACGCTGTTCCCTATAATTCCCCAAACAGAATATATAGCTGTCTACTGTCAACAACTCCGACATACGATGCGTAAAGGTTATACAGGGTAATGTCAGATATTGCGTCAAGAAGCTCGACTCAGTACTTCCACTCCAGTTTCCACCGGGAAATAAAATGGCAAACAGACAAGAATAGAGCCAGGTACATGTTTTGGCTCTTCCTAAACATTGATAGTTATTTCTATCCTCATAGAAATTTGCGAATCATTAAGCTTGATTTTTAATTCAAATAAATTATTGAATTTTTTATTTATCGCAAATTTTTTATCATTAGGTGGCTTACCGCCTTTTCTTGGATTTCTTCCCAAATGGCTTACGATCATAAATTTAACTTCAAATCAGTTTTATAGCCTTACCCTAATTCTTATTATTTCAACGTTAATTACCTTATTTTTTCATATTCGTCTAACGTTTAGATCATTTTTACTAATAAAAGCTGGATCAATTTTCAAAATAAAAATTGCCAATAATTTATTTTTTTTTCCTTTAATTTAATTTCATTGGCCGGGTTATTGACTTACGCCATGATCCCAAACTTTTTCTAGTTCCATAAATTTAAATGGTAAAATTTTACTAAACCGGTATTTTATTAACAAAAATGAATTGATTATTATTGGTTAATTAAATTTTATGGCCCCTCCGCCCCTCTTCACTGTGTGGTGATACTAAAATTCCAAGGAAATAAGCCATTCAAGCTAAAATCCCAATCTAGGTATTCTATAATCATTCCAAATTATTTTAATTTTTCTATTCTCATAGAAATTTGCGAATTATTAAGCTTGATTTTTAATTCAAATAAATTATTGAAATTTTTATTTATATCAAATCTTTTATCATTAGGTGGCTTACCGCCTTTTCTTAGATTTCTTTTCAAATGGCTTACGATCATAAATTTAATTTCAAATCAATTTTATAGCCTTACCCTAATTCTTATTATTTCAACGTTAATTACCTTATTTTTTTATATTCGTCTAACGTTTAGATCATTTTTACTAATAAAAGCTGGATCAATTTTCAAAATAAAAATTGCCAATAATTTCTGATTTTTTTCCTTTAATTTCATCTAATTGGCCGGGTTATTGACTTACGCCATGATCCCAAACTTTTTCTAGTTCCATAAATTTAAATGGTAAAATTTTACTAAACCAGTATTTTATTAACAAAAATAAATTGATTATTATTGGTTAATTAAGTTTTATGGCCCATCCGCCCCTCTTCACTGTGTGGTGATACTAAACTTCCAAGGAAATAAGCCATTCAAGCTAAAATCCCAATCTAGGTATTCTATAATCATTCCAAATTATTTTAATTTTTCTATTCTCATAGAAATTTGCGAATTATTAAGCTTGATTTTTAATTCAAATAATTTATTGAATTTTTTTATTTATAGCAAATTTTTTATCATTAGGTGTCTAACGTTTAGACCATTTTTACTAATAAAAGCTAAATCAATTTTCAAAATAAAAATTGCCAATAATTTCTGATTTTTTTCCTTTAATTTCATCTCATTGGCCGGGTTATTGACTTACGCCATGATCCCAAACTTTTTCTAGTTCCATAAATTTAAATGGTAAAATTTTACTAAGCCAGTATTTTGTTAACATAAATAAATTGATTATTATTGATTAATTAAATTTTATATCAAAGTATCTGATATTTTTGACAATTTGGCAATGCGTAAATTATTGCCACAACCACCAGCCGAAAGTTCGTGAGTATCAAGACAAGCGTTACGTACAGTGCTGCCGTACTATTTGTAGTACATTTTCGACGGCAAAGTACAACAGTACATTAAGGCTTAATTCTAGTACATTTTCAGTTTTCGAAAAATGGACAAAAAAATCAAGATATTTGGCTATTGCGGTCGGAAAATTTTCATTTTATACGTTGGGGCTTCTCAAATGGATGTATAGTGCAACAAATTGTATGGTTGCAGATGTTTGAGAGCTTTTTTTTGCTTTTCAGAAAATTATAGCACATCCATGTCGGTCAATTCCTAGCTCATCATGAAACTCACGGACATTAGTACAATTTAGGATCCCGTCACCCAATGTGATTATAATAGCAGTACTAGAGATTTGAAGTTTCGGAAAAAACCGGAAAAATTGGTTTTTTTTAGTTTTTTTTCGAACTTGGGAAAAATGGGGAAAAAACGGAAAATATAATTTTTTTAAATTAAAGCCAGAAATCTAAAAGCAAGTTACTATAAATGAATATAAATCGCTTTAATAAAAAAAACAAAAATTATATATTATAATTATATATCAAGACTTTATTTCATAATATTTAATAAAAGGAAAAAACTCTGGTTAGCAAAATAAAATAAACTTTAAATGCCTTTATAACAAAATAATACATAAAAGAAGTTGAAAGAACTGCCAAAGTAAGTAAAAAAACATCCTTGGGCAAAGCCATCATTATTTCAAAATATATATAGAAAAGACAAACTCGAGATTTACCAAGGTTATTATCGTAGATAGAGAGCATGACAATAATCGAGAAATAAAGTCAACAGGCCGTTGTGAGGTAGCTCAAAGTTTTGCGTACCTCGGTTCTTTGATCGACAATTCAGGTAGTTGTGAGAATGAGATTCGACGGCGCATTCAACAGGCACGGGTGGCCATGACAAAGCTTACTAAAATATGGCGTGACCATAACATCGCTAAAGCTACCAAAATGTCACTGGTTAAGTCTCTTGTGTTCTCCATATTTTTGTATGCCTCGGAAACTTGGACTGTTAAAAAGGCAGATCGAGCTCGCATAGATGCTTTTGAAATGTGGACGTGGAGGAGAATGCTGAGAATTCCTTATACCGCCCATCCAACTAATGTTTCCATACTGGATGAGCTCGGTAATCCAAAGAGACTATCCTCCATTGTGTCGATGAGAATGCTTACATTCTTCGGACATATTCATAGAAGCGATAATATGGAGAAACTTGTAGTTCAGGATCACGCGCCGAGTGTGCGGTGCCGTGGGCGTTTCCCTACACGCTGGGTGGATACGACGAAACAGTTGCTGGATATGAGTATCAAGAGCGCTACTGAACTGACAGTAAATCGCGAACGATGGCGAGCTACAGTTCTCAAAACTATTGATAATATTCGTGTCGGCAATACTCTAACTCCGACTTAATGCATTTTACGAGTTCACAACATGTCTGTTAAGATATTGTGACTATGATGATGATAAGACCTGTGGCGATCTGTCGATGAGCATGAACCAAGATTATCATATTCTCGATAGTACTTTCCAATGCTCAAGCTGTTTGATCGAAGTGATAGGAGCTCAGTTGGATAATATGATAGCCTTACTAAAATTTGATGAAATACTTTGGTTGAAGAGCATTGAAATTTTAGTTGTGAAGGAACTTATATTCGTGGTCAGGGCATCTTTCTTCACAAGGAGTGTTGACATCAAAGATATATTTTTATTGCTTCAAATTAACGATAATTTTCTCAACATATAAGTTTTCTTAGAGCGAGAGCAGATACCTTTGTCGCAATTATATCTTTACAAGACTATCAGAAGTATTGACTGCTTCTGCTGAAAGCAGAAAAATTAATGTGTTTTTTCCAATATTTTTGTGCCTTATTTAATAGGTCGGATATTTCTGGGACCATTCTCGTTCACAAAAATAGAGAGAGCTGCTGCAGTAATCGCTAGCCTTCATTAAATGAAGAGAAAACACTATAATAATAAGAAGAAATCATTTCAGAAGGTTTAACAGTATCGTATTTATGTTAGTTTTTACTGATGCTATACCATGTTCTCCAAGGTTTTTGAGGTGTAGAGCTGGTTGGTCTTTGTAATTAAACAACCATGATCATCATAGTCACAACGTCTTAACAAACATGTTGTGAACTCGCAAAATGCATTAAGTCGGAGGTAGAGTATTGCCGACACGAATATTATCAATCGCGATTTACTGTCAGTCTAGAGGCGCTCTTGATACTCATATCCAGCAACTGTTTCGTCGTATCTACCCAGCGTGTAGGGGAACGGCCATGGCGCCACCCACTCGGGGCATGATCCTGAACTACAAGTTTCTCCATATTATCGCTTCTGTGAATATGTCCGAAGAATGTAAGCATTCTCGTCGACACAATGGAGGACAGTCTCTTTGGATTACCGAGCTCATCCAGTATAGAAACATTAGTTCGATGGGCGGTATAAGGAATTCTCAGCATTCTCCTCCACGTCCACATTTCAAAAGCATCTATGCGAGCTCGATGTGCCTTTTTAACAGTCCAAAATTCCGAGGCATACAAAAATATGGAGAACACAAGAGACTGAACGAGCGACATTTTGGTAGCTTTAGTCATGTTATGCTCACGCCATATTTTAGTAAGCTTTGTCATGGCTGCACGTGCCTGTTGAATGCTCCGTCGAATCTCATTTTCATAGCTACCTGAATTGTCGATCAAAGAACCGAGGTACACAAAACTTTGAACTACGTCACAACGGCCTAGTGACTTTATTTCTCGATAATTATCGTGCTTTCTATCTACGATTATAACCTTAGTCTTGTTGTAGTTAAAAGATGTTTAATAGAACTATTAGTTCTTCCTGAGAAGCAGCAATAAGGGCTGTATCGTCAGCAAATCTTAGGTTGGATATTTTGCTTCCGCCAAAAGTTATACCGCCATTCCAGTTATCCAACACCTGTCTCATCACAAATTCAGAGTAAATGCTAAATTCTATACGCTAAACTAAATATAAGAATCTTTTCTGAGAATTTCTAGATCTCAAGAGTACATTGGACAATAGTCAGCGAAGGTTCTGATTGATTAACTCAAAGCAAATGCTTTCAATGAGTCCGCCCCTGAAATCTAGCAAAGGATGGAAGGATAAAAGCAGTGGAAATGGAGGTGGCGTTTTCTTGAAGCGAATTTAGTATTTATCGGAGGGATAATTATTTACAGTATTCCAGGCCGTTTTAGCGGCATTATCCTTCCAACCGAGAATAGGGACGGCATACCACGGCATAGCTGCCGAAACAAAACGTAATGAAAGCAATTGAGTCTTGAAGACAAACAACAGCAACGGAGGGACACTCTGGGCGTTTGTTGGAAAAACAAATGATCGAATATTTTTGCGGGTACGGAGCGATAAACGAATTAAGCTTTTGTTTAACGGAGACGAACCAAAATGGCCGCTGCCTTCTCCATCCAGTTTTATTTCTATAACAAAAAGACAATAAGAGCGCCGGGGCTGACAGCAGTATTTGTTTTACAGATGGATCCCGAAACCAAACACAAACAAGCGGCCAAGCTCGTTCGGCGACGACGAGTTACCCCGGAGTTACCCCGGAGTTACCCTCCGCGCTACTCCAGATCCAGACCATTCGCATTCGCATCGGAATCCGACCGGGTTGCTAGTTAGGGAAATCTCCACGATTATCTGACGGCTCGCAAATACGATTCGAGTGCATTAGTATCAATCTACCGAGGGCCTTCTTTATCGATCACTTTTCTCTTGTTAGATCATCGATTTGTTTGACATTATTCAATTACAGCTATCACAGACAACGACTGGCCCAACCATTTTAAACTAAAGCATCAGTCATATCTGTTATAAGTGCCTTGGAATTATCTAGGACACAAGGGTTTTTGGTGCTCATTTGATTCCTAACTTGACTGTCCCAGGAAAAAGCACAGTATATGAAAAAAAATATATTCTGAGAAATCGGGTGTGAAAGTTCCTTCCTTATAACGATCACAATTAAGTTTATACTTATATTAATTTAAGTGGAATAAAAGATTAATGCCTTAATTTAGTTATATTAGAGCTCTAATATGAATGGACTTCAAAGAATGCTGAGAAATAAACAGGTTTTTAGGAAGAAATGCATATACTGTGTTTTGATCTTAATAATCTTTTAGATAATATAATTAACGAAGACAGTAAGTACATGCTGTGTTTTTACTATGTCGCATGTATGCATTCATGGAAAGTTAATAACAGCATTAACACAGCAAATTCCACAATGTTTATTCTAAATCAACATTTATTGCCCAAGTAATCTCACAGGCAGTTACAAAACATATAATCACCTTCATAATAATTTGAATAATGGTGCAAAAAATAAAAACTGGTGACGAGAGTAACAGTCTGTTAAAAAAAGTTTTTGATGAAATACATATTATGAAACAATAAGTTCTAATCTAAAAATTAACAAAAATTAAACTCTAACGCTGGCTAGCCGGATTTCTATTCTACTACTACCTGCCCCCCCCCACGTGTTAGAATATCTCATCGTATATCCTGCGTGTTGTAAAATGCGACTAAAAGGAACCGAACAACTGTCGGTATAAGCAGTAACCTCTTCTCAACCAACAGCTTTGGGTGGACGAGCTGACAAGAGTCAGGACGTCAGGACACCTTCTTGTCCTTGGGGTGAGAAATAGCCGTAAAGGCGCATGAACCAGTAGATACCATCAGGTCAACGGCATGAGGATGCAGAAAGCAAATGGGAAACTACTACATACTTTGAGATATCCCAAGAGAAACTGGTAAAATGAGTAACGTGAAAAACTGTCGATAATATTAGTGTCGGCAACACTCTAGCTCCGACTTAATGCATTTTACGAGTTCACAACATGTCTGTTAAGACATTGTGACTAAGATGATGATGATTTCAAGAAGATTTAGCCAAAACGCACGATGATTAATGTTTTCCATTTCCATAGAAACCCGATTATAGTAGATTTTTTCTTTGCATTTATACCGCAGTAGGCACCTTTAATTGTCTATTTTGTCCAAGTTAGCCTCTCAAAAACACCACCGTTTAAGCCGCCACAACAATCTAAAACCCTACTAAAACAAATGTCAAAGCACAGCATCTACAATGGCCATTACAAAATTATGATCCCTGATTGGTTGGTGCATGTACTGTGTTTTAATATCTAGCTGGCACGCAGATACTGTGTTTTGGAATTTTGATAATTATTGTTGTTGTGTAGATACTAGGTTTTGTCAATCAAAATCTCCGTTATATATTGAAGTTTTGACTGTTTAAACAGATAGATCATGGCCTAGTGTGTACAAATTCATCAAAACCTCAATATGTGAAAAAAAATGCACATCAGGGACACCCGGCTGTCTGTGTTCAGATAGATAGTGTTTTCATCATATTTTTTGTCTTCGTAGATAGCTAATTAAAGACTTTCGATTATTTAGCTGATTCTGAAGATTCGTAGGATTTGGTTACTTTCATTACTTATTAAACGAGACTGAAACTAGAAACAGTGTACAGTACCGCTATCACAGAGGGAGAGCGACTGGACTAACCGTTTTAAACTCACACCATCAAGTCATATAAGTAACAAGCGCCTTGAAATTATTTTGGACATGAGGCTTCGCCTTTTTTTTAGTAGTGAGGGGGTTAGGGTTCAGTACCTAATGATTGACACTCAGCCTCAGGCCTTATTGTGTGCCCCCGGCCAAAGGAATGAAAAAAGTTGCATCCTAAGTTCTTTGCAAACCTTGAGATGCATTGGACTATGCTCTCCTGTCATACCTTCTAGCCTACATTCAGATAGGAGTTCCTGCTTCCACTCAAGGCAGGGCAGTCGAAAATAACTTGCTTAGCTCTTTCTTCTGCCTCACTGCAGTTCCTGCATAAAGGATTTGCCACATCGATCCTCATATTTTGCAGGTGTGCACTGAACGACCAATGGTCAGTTATAAATCCTACCAAATTCTATAGTTCCTTTCTGCTTCATCCGAGGTCGTCTATCCCAGCGCTTCTGGTGCTATTTTGACACCCCACCGTTGACAGTTGTCCGTATCATGTTATATGATATACCCTCAGAGTAACAACTGAGCATAGAGGTAGTAAACAACTAATTCTAATAGACCAACATCTTTTCTTACGTTGTCATAACGACCACCAGATAGGCAATCATAATTGCTTACTATCGTCTTAATTGTATAGTATCCAGAAATATTCAATTCTACGTTAATAAAGACGATATTTTGATGTTTCAGGAATGATTACAGCAAAATCAATAGATATATATGTTGACCTCTACTGCATGTTTATTCATCATAAACGCAAATTCTGTCTTACATAAGTTTTGAGGAGCTGGCAACGCCTATGTAATTTTCCTTTTTTTCCTTAATGGAAACGTTTTACCATTTTACCAATTTCAAACCATTTTAATACCTAAATGTGCAGAGTCGATGCTCAATACGACCGTGAAAGCCCTAAGACAGATATGGAATAAGAGTACATTCTACACTTGTTTATTTTTGATGTATGTGATACATAGGTACATAGTGCCCAGTGTCTAACATTCCTGATTTGTACCTGGTAAAGTAAGATTCTTATCACACATTAATTTCATGTACCATACTTGAAAGTTAAAACTTATTAAAAGAACATTTGTACTTCATTTTACCCTTTTTATTCCACCACTCTTCAACATCCCACCTAATAGTATAAAAATGCTCCAAAAATGAAGAATCACCAGTATCAGTACTACTATAAAATAAGCCAAAAAATAAGCTGTAAATAAATTGCATTTTAGTTAAATTCGTTTCTGATATAATCAGCAATAAATCATGAAGTCTGTGCCACGATTTCGTAGAGATGTGATGTTACAGTAGTTATCGTTGTCAAATATATGTGTTATTCGTAAGTTAATAGTTCAAACTAAAAAAAAATGCAACAAAAAAGTATATTTGACACATCTGACGACTATCCTAACCTCACTTACCTCTACGAAATTGTGGCACGAACTAAATAAACAACATCTCAAATAAACCAGTATTCAAAAAGCCCGCGGAAACCACATTAGTTCTGCTCTCTGTGTTTTGTTTTCTCTATGATGCCACCTCATTGGTCTTAGCCAGTGGCGTTAGGGTGTTATGACAGTCTCGCACTATTTTTGAAGTTTAGTGGTTACCTGCCAAGGCTATCAGGAGGCCTTTACGGAAACTGTGATCGGGTTAACCCGATCAGTTCGATCACTGATTCTGACGTTCGGAAAGTGATCTGGGATCTGTCAGAAATAGGGTAGTTCACTCTTGTACAGTAAGTGATTGCGATCGGATGATTTAGATCAGTAGCTGCTTTACTGAACCATCTGTTTTTATTGTTAAACCAACTTTTTCGTTGTTCGATGTCCGTTAAGTTCATGGAATCATAAATCCCACTTGACAGGCATTGACAGCTGTTTGACATATAACTGATCTATCCGGATCCAGATCAGTGTTTCCGTAAAGGTCTAGGGTTACCCGGCTGTCTGTGTTTACATAGATAGTCCTTTTACCATCTTTATCATCTTGATAGGTATCGAAATGAAGATGCTCTATTATTTAGCTGATTCTGAAGATTCGAACGATATGAATAGTTACATAATTATTATTAAACGAGACTGAAACTAAAAACAGCGGTATGATTTGAGATTAGCGCTTCAAAATTATCCAAGACTTGAGGTTTTTTCTTGATAGCAAGTCAAATGAATAATTTTGATTTTTTAGATAAACCTGAAGATCTGTGAGGTAGGAAAATGTTGATCATATGGTATTATAAGCCACTTAGAGATCAGAAAATATCCCGTGAAGGCTTGGTCATTATATTGAATGTAAATTCCATGAATAAAATAATCCCTGAAGAACCATTTATATAAAAATAAAGGAAAGGTCTGGCATCGATAATACAAGAGATAAACCATTTCTGGTAAAAACAGTTTTGGATGAATTTTGTACTTAAAATCATGAGATGCAGTATGTAGTGGACATCTGAAAAAATACAACAAAACACTATTTCTTTGAAATTCGATGTCGGCATCTGTCAGACAGGGTCTCCTAGATTTGTAGTTTACTGCCACTTGTAGGATGGCATTGTTTTTTTTTTTCGTTTTTGAGACAGTGGCGCTTGTAGGAAGCTTGAAGTTTGTCTGAGGGGAGGGGGTAGTTATTTTATGGATAATGACGGGGGGGGGGGGAGGGTACAATAAACATCTTGTCAAATGAAGATATAATACGGTAAGAGATGAATATTTATGAAATTAAATTTTTTCAGCCGCAAAGATCAAATTAAACATTGCACAGGTGTTTTCCATTTTTTATTATAAGGAAAATTAACAAAACAAAATACATATAACAAAACCAGACTTATTATAAATAATGTAAACAGAAAAATATATTTAAAGCAATAAACATAAACAGTTAAATTTAAATGCATCTTATTGCATCTTATTTTTAATTAATCAGTGTTGTTCTGTGTTCTGGGGGGGGTAATTACCCCCTCTACCCCCCCCTTGGAAGCGCCCTTGTTTTCAGATATTTTTGAAAAGGGAAAACAAAAAGTTGTTGGTTCAAAAAAAACAAAGCATTGCATCGAATAACTGATTGAATAGGTCTATTCTACGTAAAAAGTGATGTGAATATATTTCAACTGACAAAAAAAGAAAAAAAAAGTTACAGCCGATTCAAGAAAACGCGATATTTTGGTTTAACAACAAATTGAAATACAAGAAGAAACAAAGCCATTTTCAAAGTTGCCATAAACCACAAATAGTACTTACTATATAAAGGTTTCCTCATTTAACCGTCCTTTCACTTTTATAGTTTCCGAGATACTCATAAAGTACAGACTTCAAGCTACTTAATTCAGCTGCCTAACTCTAAATGTCCATCAGTTCATGAATTTTTGGAAGGCTAAATGTGTTATTTCACTAGGCTATTGAGCCGATATCGCTTGAGAGCATTTTACCGAAAAAACTCACAGAAACTCTTCCAGACTCAAGAAAACGTTAATAATATGGAACTCGAAGTCCAGTCCCTTTCATAAGGTGCAACATATGCGAGGTCTCCACATGCCGTAACTCATATATACCAATATTCACGACCTACTGTTTCAACAAATAATCGACACTGGTGTCAACTGAGAAATAAAGGCAATTTCGCAGATACAATCTTTTCATTTTTCTTTTGCTTTACCCTCGGGGACCTTTTCCGGCAGATATAGGCGTACACAACGCCCCAGGATTGCCCTCCTTGCTCAGGATATTTTGATATGGATAGCGATACCGAGCGTTAGACGCACATTAGCAGCTTATTTTCTGTTCAAAGTTGAGATTTTTTTAACGTTATGCCCACAAGGATCCACTCAATTCCAAAAAAACTGACACAAGGCAGTCTCGTGATCCTTATACCCGGACGCAAATAACGAGACTCGTTATCCGTTTTGTCATAAAGTTCAACGAAACCATATACAGGGTGAGTTTTTTGTACCGGTTCGGTCGACAACTCCACTACTGTAGAAGATAGCGAAAAAAGTTGTACATAAAAGTTGTAGCCACGGATATGCTCCTTGCTCAGAAAATATTTTGATTTATACAGGGTGATCCGTTACTATGTGGTGATACAAACATGCATTTTTTTAAATGAGATACCCTATATATTGTTCCTTATTCAAATTCGACTAATGATTTCCGTTCTTCCAATATAGAGTATTGTTACATTATACAGGGTACTTCAAAAGTTATGACCATTTTTATATCCAAATCGTGGTCAAATGAACGTACTGTACATCAAAAAGTAATGAATCAAACATTATTTCTTTTACATGAAAAGATTAAAAGTGTCCCCTAGTTTCAAAATCGGCTATAAAGAAAGCCCGTGACGCATATTCGTTTACAGGGTGATGTAGAATGCAAAATCCAGATTTTCTCTTTTTTTTTTTAAATGTAACCCCCAATATTGTATTATACCAAAAAATTGCTTTTAATATGCCCTTTCATCTTTGTATAGCATTTGTTGCACCTACGTCCATCAGTCTCCGAGATATTTCGATTTTTCGGTAAATTTAAAATATAGCTACTATTTGTGTACTTAAATTTATTTATTTTGAGAAAGTACTATCGAATTTGTTTTTTGTTTAACGAACAACTAAATTATAAGGTCATGATACTATTTCATGAAGTCAAAACCTTAAATCATCGAGATAATAAAGTCAAGTCTGCTGAGGAAACAATTTTGTAGGCATGATGCATAATTATCAAGCAAATTTATCAGGTAGGCTTTGAAAAATTGAAAGTTTTCATAACCTGCTCAATAATTCCGTAGTGTCTGAAAAACCAGCTTTAAAAACGAATTTTTCCATTGAGGGTGTTTAGTAGAATCTTTGAGAAATTGTCTACTTGCCTCTAGAATATATCAACTATGAACAGCAATATCTAGAACGGAGGCACTCTAAAACTAATGCGTTTGGAAGGTTGAAGAATCGTTTTATTTGGACTGTGTCGTTTAATATTTCATAACCTACCTGATAGATCTGCTTGATAATTGTGCATGACGTCTATAACATTGTTTCCTCAGCACACTTGACCTATATTATCTCGTTAATTAAGTGTTTTGACTTGATCAAGTACTATTATGGCCTTATATTTTAGTTGTTTCTCTCTTCTTTTCATTTTTCTTTTGCTTTACCCTCGGGGACCTTTTCCGGCAGATATAGGCGTACACAACGCCCCAGAATTGCCCTTCTTGCTCAGGATATTTTGATATGTATAGCGATACCGACCGTTAGACGCACATTAGCAGCTTATTTTCTCTTCAAAGTTGAGATTTTTTAACGTTATACCCACAAGGATACACTCAATTCCAAAAAAACTGACACAAGACAGTTTCGCGATCCTTAGGCCCAATTTCACAATCATTGATAACCCCTAGTAGTCACTTGACCGTCAGATGAAAGTCAACCAGTAGTTATCGGAGAGCTCTGTTTCACAAAGAAAACCAATGGTTATTTTTATTTTATTTATTAAGTTGGCACCACGGATTGACATCAGAGCACTGCCATAATGGTGTTCCGTGAATAAAAGCTAACCCTTTGACGAAGAAACCTAACCTTTCTTTTCATATTTTTGATTTATATCATTACAGACAATAATCAAAATCCATCGACGTCTTAGACGTCAGTATCAAAATCCATGTTTTTATAACCTCCAAAGCTGTCACCGATTAACCACAATAAACGCTAAGATAACCCATACCGCATCTCTGGGTTAACATAACTACTGGTTGACCAGAGCTTTTGACGTATACCGTCGATTATGAAATGGATTATTTTCGCTAACCACTAGTTTACTTTTGACCACTAGTTAACTAACGATTGTGAAACTGGGCCTTAGACCCTGACGTAAATAACGAGACTCGTTATCCATTTTGTCATAAAGTTCAACGAAACCATATACAGGGTGAGTTTTTAGTACCGACTCGGTCGATAACTCCACTACTGTAGCAGATAGCGAAAAAAGTTGTATATAAAAGTTGTAGCCACGGATATGCTCCTTGCTCAAAAAATATTTAGTTTATACAGGGTGATCCGTTACTACGTGGTGATACAAACATGCATTTTTTTAAATGAGACACCCTATATATTATTCCATATTCAAATTCTGCTAACGATTTCCGTTCTTTTAATGTAGGGCATTGTTACACTATACAGGGTATTTCAAAAGTTATGACCATTTTTGTATCCATTATATATATTATATTAATGAATCAAATATTATTTCTTTTACATGAAAAGATTAAAGGTGTCCTCTAGTTTCAAAATCGGCTATAAAGAAGGCCCTTGACGCATATTCGTTTACAGGGTGATGTAGAATGCAAAATCCAGATTTTCTCTTTTTTTTAAATGTAACCCCCAATATTTTATTATGCCAAAGAAGTGCTTTTAACATACCCTTTCATCTTTGTGGCATTTGTTGTACCTACGTCCATCAGTCTCCGAGATATTTCGATTTTTTGGTAAATTTAAAATATAGCTACTATTTGTGTACTTAAGTTTATTTATTTTGAGAAAGTACTATCGAATTTGTTTTTTGTTTAACGAACAACTGAATTATAAGGTCATGATACTATTTGATGAAGTCAAAACCCTAAATCATCGAGATAATAAAATAAAGTCTGCTGAGGAAACAATTTTGTAGGCATGATGCATAATTATCAAGCAGATTTATCAGGTAGGCTTTGAAAAATTGGAAGTTTTCAAAACCTGCTCAATAATTCCGTACTGTGTGAAAAACCAGCTTTAAAAATTTTCCATTGAGGGTATTTAGTAGAATTTTTGAGTTGTCTACTTGCCTCTAGAATATATCAACTACGAACAGCAATATCCAGAACGGAGGCACTCTAAAACCAATGCGTTTGGAAGACTGAAGAATCATTTTATTTGGACTGTGTCGTTTAATATTTCATAGCCTACCTGATAGATCTGCTTGATAATTGTGCATGACATCTATAAAATTGTTTCCTCAGCACACTTTACCTATATTATCTCGTTCAGTGTTTTGACTTGATCAAGTACTTTTATGGCCTTATATTTTAGTTGTTTGTTGAGCAAAAATGAAATTTGATAGTATTTTCTCAAATAAATAAATTTTAGTAAACAAATAGGTTTATTTAAAATTTGTAGAAAAATCAAAATATCTCAGAAACTAATGAATGCAACCATAACAAGTGCTATATAAGGATGAAAGAGCATCTCTGGTATAATAAAATATTGTGGGTTGCATTTAAAAGAAGTGAGAAAATCTATGTTTTGCATTCTACATCACCCTGTATACGAATATCCATCGAGGGCTTTTTTTATAGTCGATTTTAAGACTACAGGATATTCTTAATATTTTTGTTTAAAAAAATAGTTTTTGATTCATTACTTTTTGATATACGGTACGTTCATTTGACCGTTATTTGGATATAAAAATGGTCATAACTTTTGGAATACCCTGTATAATGTAACAATACCCTATACTATAAGAACGGAAATCATTAGTAAAATTTGGATGTGGAATAATATGTAGGGTCTCATTTAAAAAAATGCATGTTTGCATCACCACGTAGTTACGGATCACCCTGTATAAATATAAATATTTCCTAAGCAAGGAGCATATCCGTGGCTATAACTTTTATATACAACTTTTTTCGCTATCTTCTACAGTAGTGGAGTTATCGACCGAGCTGGCACTAAAAACTCACCCTGTATATATTAAAAAGGCATTCTCAATTCAAGAATTTTGAAAATCTTGTAAATATATACCTGCGACAAGAACATCGATTGTTTCTCTGAGAAATCTTCTTGGTGGTGAAATTATGGCTAATATGAACCAAGGAAAATATATTTAGCAGAATTTGAATATGGAATAATATATAGGGTGTCTCATTTAAAAAAATGCATGTTTGTATCACCACGTAGTAACGGATCACCCTGTATAAACTATATATTTTTTGAGCAAGGAGCATATCCGTGGCTATAACTTTTATATACAACTTTTTTCGCTATCTTCTACAGTAGTGGAGTTATCGACCGAGCTGGCACTAAAAACTCACCCTGTATATATTAAAAAGGCATTCTCAATTCAAGAATTTTGAAAATCTTGTAAATATATACCTGCGAAAAGAACATCGATTGTTTCTCTGAGAAATCTTCTTGGTGGTGAAATTATGGCTAATATGAACCAAGGAAAATATATTTTTGATATCACTACTCATTCTAAAGAAATATGCTATGACTAAGAGCATAATCTTCTACACAACTAAAATTTCAATACTACTCAACCAAGTATTTCATAAAGTTTTAGTAAGGATATAAAATTTTCCAATTGAACTCATATTACTTTGATCAAGAATATAAACAGCTTGAGAATTGTGCAGTACCACCATTGAAGATATGATAATCTTGGTTCATGAACATTGACAGAGCACCATAGGTCTCATAGTTATTTGTTGATAATTCATAATTTTAACTGCGTCTGTGTGTTGTATTGTTATACTCTCATGAAAGGCTTGTTACTAAGTTGGGACTGTAGGGACCTCATATATGTATCGTTCGTATGTAAGTAAGATTATCATAATCTCAGTAGAGGTACTCCACAATTCTCAAGCTGCTTGTATACTTAATCGCAGTCTCATAGTAGCGCAGTTAGAAAATATGATATCCTTACTAAGTCTTTATAAAAACTTGGTCCAAGAGTATTGACATTTTAGTTGGCAAGAAAATTATATACTTGGTCAGAACATAATTTTTTAGAATGAGTATAAATATCCAAAATATGTATTTCTTGGTTCAAGTTAACCATAATTTCCTCATAAGTGAATTTTCTTAGAACAAGAACAGATATTCGTATCGCAAGTATATCTTTACAAGATCATTAGAATTCTCGAACTGAAAATTTCTTTTTATGTAGGCACCCCTCCTAAATCAATTTATCTTCTAAAATTACTTGTCTAAAATGTCAACTAAATATCTTTATTTTATGCGACAAAGGAACACTACTTGTGATGTCTGTGTCAATCAAAAACTGTCCCCTGTATTTTTTTCCAAAAGATAAATCATTTGATGGGCCAGTTTGCTGATCTGGTCATTGATCCAAAGAAAGATAGGGGTTGCTTTCTCTGATGTAAACAAAATATATGATATAATTAATAGCCTTATACACGTATAAGCGTAATCCTAGAGATTCCTATCTATTTTTTCTCGTCGAATTTTGCCATTAGTCTCTCCTTGCTGTATCACATCTGCTTTATAGTCTAAGGGAATATTTTTTCGACGTAAGCTTGTTCTTTAATACCCTAAAGATACTAGCGAAGATCAACAGGGTAACATTACCTTGGGTGCCTAGTCACAAAGGAGTAGGTGGAAATGAAATGGCTGACAAATGTGCCAAGAAAAATGAACTCCCTTCATCGGGTAGAATCAGCGTGTGGTATATTATACCACATGGTATGGATAGCTATCACTGGTAGGGTGTCAAGTGAGCACTAGAAGCTAGAACCGCTGGGACAGGACGGTAAGGAGTGCTTGTTCTAAGAAGTTCTTGAGCTAATCAGTCTTCTAGACAAGGATGGACACAGGACTCTAGGATATGCGGACGATCTGGTAATTCTAGAGCAAGAAAAATTCAACAGCACGGTTAGAGACAAATTGCAAAGGGCTCTAAACGCTGTTACAAGCTGGACCCTTAAGGAGGGACTGAATGTCAGCCCCTCCAAAACGTCCATAATTGCCTTCACCAGAAGGAAGAAAGTTGAGGGACTAGGACTTCTACAACTTCTGGGTAGCCAAATACAGCTGTCAGGGGAGGTTAAATACTTAGGAGCAGTACTAGACTCTAAGCTAACCTGGAACCCTCAGCTCAAAAGGGTTAAAAGAAGAGCCGAGTTGGCATTAGTGCTATCAAGGCGCTCGCATAGTAAGACATGGGGTCTAAGTCCAGCCACGGTGCATTGGACATACACAATGGTGGTAAGACCCATGATTACATATGCGTCTTTGGTCTGGTGGCCAAAGATGAAACAGCGAGCTGCTATAGCAGAACTAAGCAAGGTGCAAAGACTTGCTTGTCTGTCCATAACAGGTGCAATGAAAAGCGCACGCACTGCAGTCTTAGAGACCGTCCTGGACCTCCCTTCGTTGCAAATTGTAATAATGGGCGAGGCGAAAATGGGCTAATCTAGACTACAAACCCTACCAAGAGGAATTTACAAGGATCCTGGACACAACCAAATCGCAGAATATGTGGGGCACACAATAATGGATGCTAGAAAGGACCACATAACTCCGAAATACATCTTCAACAAAAACTTCTAAACTATAATAAGAGATCGAGAACTCTGTGAAGTACACAACCTGCATCGGGAAATAGTCTGGTACACATATGGATCAAAGGCCCAGCAAGGCACAGGAGCGGGAATCTTTGGAAGAGGAACTAGACAGAGCATTCCGCTAGGAAAATACGCCTCGGTATTTCAGTCAGAGGTGTATGCCATCCTGCAATGTGCAAGGATCAATAATGAACGATCCTACAGAAACAAGAGGATCGCAATACTTACAGACAGTCAGGCTACACTTAGGGCACTAGAAGCGCCCAAAGTTACGTCTGCTCTAGTCTAGGAATGTTTACAAGAACTGGGAAGACTGGCAGAACACAACAAAGTAACTTTGGAGTGGGTGCCTGGACACTCAGGTATAAGAGGCAATGAAAGGGCGGACGAGCTAACAAGACTAGGCTCGTCTGCTCTATACATTGGAGCAGAACCCGCCCTGGGGATGCCTAAAAGCAAAATCAGACACCAGGTCGGAGAATGGGTGAAACATCAGCACAAGGAGCAGTGGAACTTGTTGCCAGGATGGAAAACATTCATTAGAGCTCCATGCAAAAAAATAGCAGAAACACTGCTCTCCTTGAGTAGAAATCAGCTCCGAATAACGACGGGTCTCCTCACAGGACATTGTGACCTGAAGGAACACCTGAATAAAATGGGACTCTACAATGAAGACCTCAACTGCAGATTGTGTGGAAGAGGAACTGAGTCAGCCCTACATGTGCTCTGTGAGTGCGAAGCGCTAGATCACAAGAGACAACAGCTCTTTGGGAAGACCAAGCTAGAACCAATGGAGTACGGCTCAGCACCAGGACCAGTAGGCAAAC
This sequence comes from Callosobruchus maculatus, assembly GCA_951848785.1. NCBI lineage: Eukaryota > Metazoa > Arthropoda > Insecta > Coleoptera > Chrysomelidae > Callosobruchus > Callosobruchus maculatus. The sequence continues at coordinate 4,385,901 of CATOUR010000079.1, forward strand.
TGCATAAACTTATGCAGGTTCATATGCCACAGATGCTCTCACATTGGGCAGGAAGAAACTACGAAATGTGGTTAGATAAATGGACTTTGAGTGGACACCTGCAAAAGTTTGGGATCGATGTGAGGAATACTTTGTGCAGGAAGTGCTGTGAGGCAGAGGTAACAGCTCAGCACGCTACCAATTTACCAATTTTACGTTAGACTTCATAAATAGGGCATTCCATTCAAAACTATAACGAAAAAACTTTTAAGAAATACCTGTTTATAACAACAGAAAACCCTTATTTATGTGTAGGGTGTAGCTGCAGCCTCAACAATATCGGATAGGATTTTCGTATAGTTTTTTTTTATTTAAAATTTTGTGCGCCCCATTTTCAAAAATTTAGGAAACACCACTGCAGCTAGTTATTAAGGAATTTTTAATCAATATGTCATTGTTATACCGTAGTGACAGTCCCATTATTTTCAATACATCCTCTCACATTCAGATCAAGAGGCTGGCGTTAACGGTGTGTATCTCTGAGGCTATTTGGTATCTGTTCGGGCAGACGCCTCTGCCGCTCGACCACGAAAGGTCGGGAGCTTTTGTCGTCCTTAACAATTTAGACGGAATGGAATAAGTGGCAGCCAGCCAGCCATTAGTCGCGGACGATGTCCATTTTGTGTCGACCGCGGCCCGTGCCACGTCAGCACTTCTTCCTTCGGATTCGGAGGATTGTAACCGAACATCGCCATGCCGTCGTCTGCTCTCAATTTGCGGTCAGCGGCGGTGACGCTACCCGCACCAGAATTCCGCTACGCGTAGCGACTCTTATCGTCTTGGGCAAAAATATGGAGCTAAGACTGTTTCAGTATTTCTCACCCATTGATATTTATTCTCAAAGTACCTGATATTCTTGTCAGTTTGGCAACCCAGAGCGTAGCTATATTCCGCTACGCGTAGCCACTGTTATCGTCCTGGGCAGAAATATGGAGTTAAGATTGCTTCAATACTTCTCACGCATCGATATTTATTCTCTAGGTACCTGATATTCTTGTCAGTTTGGCAACGCAAAGCGTAGTGATATTTCGATACGCGTAGCGACTCTTATGGTCCTGGGCAAAAATATGGAGCCAAGATTGCTTTAGTGCATTCAACGCAGCGATATTTATTCTCAAAGTACTTAATATTCTTGTCAGTTTGGCAACGCAGAAGGTAGCGATTTTTCGCTACGCGTAGCGGAATATCGTCTTGGACAAAAATATGGAGCTAAGATTGCTTCAGTACCTCTCACGTATCGATATTTTTTCTCAAGGTACCTGATATTCTTGTCAGTTTGGCAACGCAAAGCGTAGCAATATTCCGCTACGCGTAGCAACTCTTACCGTCTTGGGCAAAAATATGGAGCCAAGATTGCTTTAGTGTATTCAACGCATCGATATTTATTCTCAAGGTACCTAATATTCTTGTCAGTTTGGCAACGCAAAGCGTAGCGATATTCCGCTACGCGTAGCAACTCTTATCGTCTTGGGCAAAAATATCGAGCCAAGATTGCTTTAGTGCATTCAACGCATCGATATTTATTCTCAAGGTACCTAATATTCTTGTCAGTTTGGCAACGCAAAGCGTAGCGACATTTCGCTACGCGTAGCGGAATATCGTGTTGGACAAGAATGTGGAGCTAAGATCACTTCAATACTTATCACGTATCGATATTTATTTTCAAGGTACCTGATATTCTTGTCAGTTTGGCAACCCAAAGCATAGCAATATTTTGCTACGCGTAGCGACCCTTATAGTCTTGGGCAAAAATATGGAACCAAGATTGCTTTAGTGCATTCAACGCAGCGATATTCATTCTCAAAGTACTTAATATTCTTGTCAGTTTGGCAACGCAGAGCGTAGCAATTTTTCGCTACGCGTAGCGGAATATCGCCTTGGACAAAAATATGGAGCTAAGATTGCTTCAGTAATTTTCACGTATCGATATTTATTCTCAAGGTACCTAGTAGTCTTGTCAGTTTGGCAACGCAAAGCGCAGCGATATTTCGCTACACGTAGCAACTCTTATCGTCTTGGGCAAAAACATGGAGCCAAGATTGCTTTAATACATTCCATGCATCGATATTTATTTTCAAGGTACCTAATATTCTTGACAGTTTGGCAACGCATAGCGTAGCGTTGCTTCAGTACTTCTCAGACATTGATATTTATTCTCAAGGTACCTGATATTCTTGACAGTTTGGCAACCCAGAGCGTAGCGATATTCCGTTACGCGTAGCGGAGTATCGTCTTGGGCAAAAATATGGAGTTAAGATTGCTTCAGTACTTCTCGCGTATCGATATTTGTTCTCAAGGTACCAGATATTCTTGTCAGTTTGGCAACGCGGAGCATAGCGATATTCCGCTACGCGTAGCGGAGTATCGTCTTGAGCAAAAATATGGAGTTAAGATTGCTTCACTACTTCTCACGTATCGATATTTATTCCCAAGGTACCTGATATTCTTGTCAGTTTGGCAACCCAGAGCGTAGCGATATTCCGCTACGCGTAGCGACTCTTATTGTCTTGGGCAAAATATGGAGCTAAGATTGCTGGAGTACTTCTGACGTATCGATATTTATTCTCAACGTACCAGATATTCTTGTCAGTTTGGCAATGCAGAGCGTAGCGATATTCCGCTACGCGTAGCTGAGTATCGTCTTGGGCGAAAATATGGAGCCAATATTGCTTAGTACTTTCCATGCATCGTTATTTATTCTCAAGCTACCTAATATTCTTGTCAGTTTGGCAACGCAGAGCGTAGCGTTGCTTCAGTACGTTTCAGACATTGATATTTATTCTCAAATGTACCAGATATTGTTGTCAGTTTGGCAACGCACAACGTGGTGATATTACGTTACTCTTAGTGCCTTCTATAATTTTGACTTTAAAATAGAGCCAAGATTGCTTTAGTACTTTTGACGCACCGATATTTATTCTCAAAGTACTTTATTATTCTTGTCAGTTTGGAGGCATCGGGTGTAGCAAAATTTTGCTACGCGTAGCGGCTTTTACTGTCTTGAGAGAAAAATTGAGCTCACTTGAGCCTTCACTGTTGGCTTCTAATTAACAGCTACAAAGAACACGAGGCTAGTGAACCAGAGCAGTCGATGCCGATGACACAGAAGTAAAAAAAAGATGTCTTTCGGTAACTCCCATCTCCCATCCTGCCCGTCAAGAATTTGAAAATCACCTATGTCTTTGTTTGGTCGATAACGGGCAACATTTGAACACTTATTGCAATAATAAGTGATATTTTCGTGTGTTTTTCTATTCTATTTGAACAAGTTAGGATACATAAAGATTCTAATTATCTCGAAAACAAATCTTCCTATATTGTTTTTAGTTTTATCCCTTTCTTTTTTAACTGAGTGCTTGGTCTTTGAGTCTTCTACACATGGTTCATAAAAACTGTAGAAGCCACTCATCTGAACTTTTCAAAACTTCCGCAACTCTCTCACTTAATGTTTTATACTTCTAGACACCAAAGGATTCTGTTTTTCACTCAATATTGAGTTAAATGCTTTACACGGTAATCAAACGTCAAAATAAAGGACTTCGACATACCTTTGAAACGAGATGTTACTCGATATCCCTTGTCATTTGAAATCTTTAAGGGGATGATTCTGGTAGGGAGAGGGTATAAGGGAAAGTAGTTTTTGTTACAAAGTTGTCCCCTCTGACAAATCTTTGTGTTCCGGCGTTTTTTTTTAGTCGGCGGTTTTCGAGAATTCTGGGGTGGGAAGTTTTCAAATGAACACCCTGTCTAAGGTTTTGGAAGCTTTTCGCTGTAATTGGACAACAGACTCCTGATGATGGTTTTTATTAATAAATCGAAACATCTAACGGTACATCCGGAGCAAACCAGAGCCGTAATCCTAATTCGTATTGGAAAAAGTCCATATACGCTTGCTCGTGTTATCGATAGAATTTGCCTGGGTGAGAATATCCTTGCAAATGAGGGTAGATCGTGACGGCCAGATAGAAAGGACCTTTGGAGAATGCGACATCGTCCGTCGGATCGTATCGGTGTGTCCTGTCGGCGTATCTTGGCCAAATCAAAGTTGAAAAGTGGTCGGCACCGGGCCACGGATGTTCGGTCAGCATCGACCGTTAGACGTTGGCCCTTGATTGCAGCCCTTCGTCAAACGTCAACCTAATCCATACCATCGGCATAGCGCCTTCGACAAAAAAAGAAAAAAGATAAAGAAAAAGTGCACCAATAAAACCGAAGGAGGGCCGCAGGGTTTAGGAGTTAGGGCGAATCGACGACAAGCGATTTTCATCTGATTAATACCTTATGCTGGCCAAAACTGGCTGTCGGGACATTATCGTGTACACACTACCTGGCGGGAAAAATAGCCCGAGGCATCGGAAATAAAGTTGATCAAAAGCACATTTCCAAAACCCAGCTTTTATTCAATATAGGTATCGTTCGTTGATCTTCATTGGTAGATAAATAAAAATACATCCATTGAAACGAATGGCTTACTAACGTTTGAGCACAGTATATCCAATTATACAGTAGCGCAACTCCCTAGAAATCATGCAGACAATTTGTCTCCGATAAAAATGAGGTCTAACCCCACGTCGGCTCCTCAGCACGAGCCGCGAGTATTGCCGTTTACGTTTTGAGCACAGGGTCGGCTTAGCAATAATCGAGTGAAGAAGCGTAATTATTGTGTTGCAATAAGTTAAATGAACGCGATATATAGTATCTCGTAAATAGAGTAAATTTTGAGAGCAATGTGGTAATGTGATATTCTTCATCGAGGTTAGGCAGTTGTCTAGGGAATTCTGAATTATAATTTGTAAGTTATATCCATGCATTCACATTTATTGTACATGAAAATATATTGCACTTATTCTTCTAATTTGTCATGGACTCTTTGCATATAATTGGGGTGTTAACATTTTTTTTAGAAGCAAAACAAGAAATAGTCGGTGTATGAAAGAAATTTGTTAACTCCGAGAAAATAGGTGGCTTTATTGTTTGTAAGTAAATTACACACGAGATTCATTCAGCCTTATTTTATCTTATCTTACTTAACCTTAAACATTTAAATAAATATAAAAACTTTATAATATCTTATATGATTCAAATATGCGTATATGTAACGACGTAGCATCCAAAATAAAATTTATGTCTAGTTATCCCACAACCTTTGAATTTATCTTCATCAATCATCATAGAAAAACGTTTAAGGTACGAAAACGTGCCAAACAGCAAAGCCGATGAAAACTTGTTAGGTGTACATAAAAATGATGATCAATATGTTTATAACAACGATAAAATATACTAAACTGGTCCTTATTCATAAAAAAATTGCATAACTGTTTTTTATCTAGTTTATTAAGACTACCCTTCCTTCTGTATTTGTATATTACATATGAATAGGCATATTGAAGAAAAGAATCCATGTTTATAGAGGAATCCCATTTCGAATTTTGTGATTCTGACTTCAGGCTCATAATTAAAGAACGACTTTCCGTAACGTCTAACTCTTCTAAAAACTGAAAAAAACACACAGCTACCGTAATACCCGGCAGACTTTGTTAGAGGCAGATGGAGCTGTGCTATCAACTTTAATATTACTATTAGGTAATAAAGGAGCATATTAAATATTGGAGGAATCGCTTACCTGGCAGCATCTTGAGGAAACTTAAAAAAACTATAGTCACAGTTTTTGGAGTTGTTAATACAGCCTACAGCGGCGCAATATTTGACTCCACGCATTCCGATATCCATATCAGCGTATCACCAAATTCCTTAATCCGGTTCTGTCAAAGACACTACTGTCACTCTCATAGACTGAACACGACTCAGGCGATCGCCGTGCTAAACATCCTGCGAACGATGCGCGGAATGCTATGCGCGAACCACCAAAATTCTGGAGAGTTGCGCTACTGTATAATTGGATATATTGTGGTTTGGGTTTCGTAGTTTGTTGCTTTTGTTGAGGAATATGATTGTTATGGTGATTTCTGACCATATTTTCATGATGGGGTAGATTGAAAGTTTAATGTCTGAACGTAAATATATTTATAACCATGAATGAGATGAGGGCCTAACTTATTTGTCCTCATAAAAACGACACTTTTCAGTTAACCGACTCCATCTGGAGAGGTGTTCACAAGACATTCAGAATTGAAATGGGAACAGTGGCGTGCAATCCATGGAAGCGGGACAAGCACCGCTTCCATAAACTGTTTTAAGGACAAAAATAGATAGCTAAACATTAATAATACCGTTATTTCATGACAAAAGATTAATTTATTTATTCGAAACCCCACGTAAACCTAATAAATTCAATTAGCCTCTTACTGCATGGATGCGCACCTGAAGATCGCTGTCGGTCGCCAATGCCTTCTCTACGTAAGCTCCGCTCCAATGTGGTCTTTCCAGCTCTGCTCTCGGATACTACGCAAGCTGGCTTATTCTGGCGCCTGGCGATCTCGAGCAGTAGCCGAACGCTAACAGCTGCGGTTTACAGGGTCAGTCCACCTAACACCACCTAACACGCGACACGGTGCACGGGATACAATCGGTCGGATCTACCGGGGTGTCTAAATAAGTAGTGTTTGTGTGTTATTGAGCGTTTTGCGCGTATTTCACAAAAACATGCCGGCAACATGCTCTGTATATGGCCCCATTGTTTTTTATATTTGTGCCTACTTATTCCCGTTGATTTTTAAAATATCTGTTTTTTATACTTTAATTTTATTGCTGACTTGATTCCTAAGTTTTTCAAATTCATTTTCCAAATTCGTGTTTCCCAGTTCTTTAACTTTTTGTTTATAAATTTTGACTCGGTTTTCAATCATTTCGAGAATTTCTTGATTTATCCAGTCGTTATTTTCACGTATCCTATACGTCTTTTTGAATTCAGAATCTTTTTTACAAGAAGCGATTAAGTCAATTAGTTCCTGAAATGATTGAACTTCTGTAGTTTGAATATTCTTTTCAAATTTTGAGATGATTTTTCTATGATCTATTCTGTTTACTTCTCGGTTTACTTCTTTTCTATATTTTGTCGCAAGTACTTTTATGTTTACACCTAAGGTTATTGACAACAAATTACGAATGATCAGACTGTTACTGTTACTTACTACTTGAATCACACACACACACCAAATTTTTTCTATCTATAAACCGATTTGAAATATTTTTTTTTATACAGGGTGGGCCAATAGTGCGTGGACGGAGGATTGTGGGCTTACTAAAAAATATTTCAAAAATCTGTCACTTGATCATGGTTAGGACCCTTAAGGGCTATAACGTAAAAATATTTTCACTTAAATTTTGACGTTTATACAGGGTGATTCATATCAAACTTACATTTTTTTGAATGGAACCCTCTATATATTATTGCATATTTGGATTCCTTGGTCAATTCTAATGTGACTTTATGTATCATACATGGACCTTTAAACGAACCGTTCAGGCGCAAATCACCATTTTTGGTATAAGTAGGTATCAGAAAAAAATTGAATATCGCAGCCATTATAAAACTTAGAAGACCGTGACTTTGCGGTACGACTAAGCATGAAATGCGTCACCTAAGGTCAGACGGCTAGATTTGGATTCTTTTTGTACTTGGAGAAATCAGTAGATTAATTAAGGAAACTTAAATCACAGATAACTTGATTTTTTCAAATGGGAATGCCTATCTTGGTTTAAAGAATCAAATGTAAAATTTGATTACCTTTCTAACGATATAGCATTCTTGATACCAATCTTCTTTGGTTTTTATTTTATTTCAAATTTTAAGTCAAATCGGTGTTTTTCAATTTTCCTGCGTGCAAGCAACCTAGTAGGCCATGGAAAATAAACAAAAGCTCGTTAATATAGAAGAAAACCACTAAATTAGTAGAAAGATGCAAACGAACTCGAGTAGCGAGGCAAGAACATGAAAATTCCTTACAACACATCAGCTCTAACCGGAAACAACAGCGGCAAGATATCTAATGTCAATGAGTAGCTGAAGTGTTTGTTTTACACAGCCTACTAGCTATTGAGGTTTACTAGGGCTTTGCAACTTTCCAAAACGATTAAAAATTTTGAAACAAAAAGAAAACTATCAGCGATTTTTGCTTACAGTCTAACATGTTTAGAATGAAATTTCACATTTAATGGGATAAAGAAATAGTCATTTCCGTTTTGTTAAGTGGAAAGTAAAGATATCTCCAACTGGAGCATTCTGAACATCTATTGAAATAATTGCTAGAATTTTTTTATTACGCTATGTTGTAATTGTGATTATTTCATGTAGTTTTCTGCAAACTAATTTATGTTTTACAATTCAAACAGACTGCAATTCAAGTTTCATTTTCCGAGATTTTGCTAATAAGCAGAAGTACCTACCGGAGTATTTGAAGGGTTCCAGTCAGAGATATCATTACTTTTGACTTACGGAAATGGCTACTTTTTTATAGCAATAAATGTGAAAATGTATTCAAATTTATTCAGAAGACATAGATATTCTACTGCCAGCAACAATCACTAGTAGTTTTCCTTTGATTAGGTATTTTTTTATTAACTTTGGAAATTGGCTAATAGCTAGTAGGCTGTGAAAAAGGAGCGTTCTTGTTACTGCTATTGTTTCTAGTTAGAGCTAATATGTTGTAAGGAGTTTTCGTAATCTTGCCTCGCTGCTCTACTTGGTTTGCATTTTTCTACTAAGTTAGTTGCTTTCTTCCATATTAACGAGCTTTTGTTTATTTTTCATGGCCTGCTAGGTTGCTTGCATGCAGGAAAGTTGAAAAACACCGATTTGACTGTAAATTTGAAATAAAATGAAAACCAAAAAAGACTGATATCAAGAATGCTATATCGTGAGAAAGAAAATCAAATTTTACATTTGATTCTTCAAACCAAAATAGGCATTCCCATTTGAAAAAATCAAGTTATCTGTGATTGAAGTTTCCTTAATTTATCCTCTGATTTCTCCAAGTACAAAAAGAATTCAAATTTAGCCGTATGACCTAAGGTGACGCATTTTATGCTTAGTCGTACCGCAAAGTCAAGGCCTTCTAAGTTTTATAATCGCTGCGATATTCAATTTTTTTCTGATACCTACTTATACCAAAAATGGTGATTTGCGCCTAAACGGTTCGTTTAAAGTTCCATGTATGATACATAAAGTCACACTAGAATTGACCAAGGAATCCAAATATGCAATAATATATAGGGGGTTCCATTTAAAAAAATGTAGGTTTGATATAAATCACCCTGTATAAACGTCAAAATTTAAGTGAAAATATTTTTACGTTATAGCCCTCAAGGGTGCGTACCATGATCAAGTGACAGATTTTTGAAATATTTTTTAGTAAGCCCATAATCCTCCGTCCACGCACTATTGGCCCACCCTGTATAGAGGGGGTCCCGTGAAAAAAATTGCGGGCAGACCCCCGAGGACCTTGGCATGCTACTGGTTGGAGAGCTTTCTTTGGAGAAACGTGAAGAAAATAATTTCCACCCTACCCACTAGAGAAACTTAATGTCTTTAGTGGTATTTGCCCTCAGAGTAGGTGTTTCTATTGGTTCACTGCCTTCATATCGACCTCCACTATATTCCGTCATCTGAACGTCAAGTTTTAGAACACTTTATACTGGGTTATTCACGTTATTCGACACGGAGCATTATGGCTAAAGTATTTGATAAAAAAGAAAATAATAACTTCGGATGGATAGAGACCTATAAAGGCTACATTTTAAAAATATTTTCATGTTATACAGGGTGTCCCAAAAACACGAAATGTATTAAAGTTATGTTTTTTTAAATGAAACACACCATATATTATTGCATATTCAGATTCCTCGGTGAATTCTAGTGTGACTTTATGTATCATACATGGGACCTAAAGCGAACCGTTTAGGTGTAAATCACCATTTTCGGTATAAGTGGATATCAGGAAAAAATGATTGAATATCGCAGAGATTATAAAATAGGGAAGGCTGTGACTTTGCCCTATTACTCAGCATAAAATGCGTCAGCTTTGATGAGACTGTCAAATTTAAATTACGTTTCTGCTTGGAGAAATGGAAACTACCAGAGACTGATATTCACAACCTTATATCATAAGAAAGGCTATCAAATTCTACGTTTAACCGTATAAAAAAAATAGGCATTCCCATTTGAAAAAATCAAGTTATCGCTGATCGAAGTTTCCTTAATTAATCGACCGATTTCTCCTAGCATGAACGTAATTTATATCTGACAGTCTCATCAACGCTGACGCATTTTATGCTTAGTAATACGGCAAAGTCACAGTCTTCCAAATTTTATAATCTCTGCGATATTCAATTTTTTCCTGATATCTACTTGTACCGAAAATGGTGATTTACACCTAAACGGTTCGCTTTAAGTCCCACGTATGATACATAAAGTTACACTAGAATTTACCAAGGAATCTGAATATGCAATAATATATGGGGTGTTCCATTAAAAAAAACATAACTTTGATACATTTCGTGCTTTTGGGACACCCTGTATAATATGAAAATATTTTTAAAATGTAGCCTTTATGGGTCTGTTTCCATCCGAAATTATTATTTTCTTTTGTATCATATACTTTAGCCATAATGCTTCGTGTCGAACAACGTGAATAACCCTGAATAGCTAAAGATGTTGAACCAGGTAAGGATAAAAGCAACACGGCGATGAGTTTTAATTCAGGGAGAGCATCAGTAACTTACAGTTAGGGGATGAGGGCGCAAAACACTTAACGAAATAAAGTTTTTTCTAATCGTGCATGTTTACCGGGCGAAGTGAAACGCTCAAGTATACTCAGGCAAAAGAGTGCAGGAGACTGTAAAAGCAATTAAATGGGTATTGTTAACTGGAAGTGTGGCTCTACCGCCGGTGCGAAGCAGTCAATATGCGGGAGAATCTGTCGAAAAGCGGATGAACTGCAGAGCCAGGCAGTAGGGATGGCTAGGATAGGATCGATTCTTTGTCTAAAAGCATCGAAAGAATCCAATCGATACGATACATCAGCTCATTCTAGTCGATCCGATGATTCTATTCTTAACCTTAGTTTAGTAGTAGCCAACTTCACTCACTCACTGAGTTTATCTGCCTTTCTCAGATTTTCCTATAACAAATAACAAACACACGTATAATATCATCATTCGCACTTTTTCTAGATTTTTCATATTTTGACCTTATTTCCCATCATATTTTCGCTCTTGTATATACTTACCATAGCTTCATTTTTTGAGCGACAACTCAATTGGACTAGTAAACAACTCTTTTTACCGTAACGTCTACCCATTTTTGTTTAACTTATTATGTATATACCCAAAATACACAGACACCAGGGAACTTTGGAAGACGCTCAGAACAAGCCCAAGATATGACTCACCATGTCATAATATCACGACAAACAAGGCAGTGCTAGCGGTGCCGATGCCGGTGAGAAAACACTAAAACAGGCACTTCGTCATACGTCGCGTTGCTGTGGCATAGTGTACGAGAGTGCTTGACTTGCTGTATCTGACGATCGGAATTTAAAAACAACAACAATGGCGCACGCTTACAACAATGATGAACTGGTGGACATGATTTTAATGTACCGTGAGTGTGGTCAAAATACCGCTGCGGGTTCGCGAGTGTATGCCGATCGTTTCCCTAACCGTACTCACCCTGCACCTCGTTGATTTGTCTCGCTCGTGCAAAGGATGGCTGAATCCACATCGTAGTGGACACGCTGGAAGGCCTAGACAACCTCGTATGGTCCAAATTGAAGAAGACGTCGTGAATCGTACTTTTCCCTGTAAGACGCCTGCGACAGGACCGCACTGACAACTTCGTTGTACAACAGTACTTGTTTGAATTTTTTTACTGTTTTGCTTCTGGTTCACCGTGCATTAGCTTTGAGGTTTCAAGGGCCGTTGCTTCTAAAGAGTAAAGTCCCAACTTTTAGAACACCCTGTATAATAGTGGCTCCTTTTTTTATTGATTCATTCATTCAAAGCTATCGCTCCATAGTTTGCACACTCTGTAGCACTACCGTCCTTTGGCAAATGTAGGTGTCTTGCATTTCGAAGATACAGATAACATCTTCGTAGATATGAAGGGTTTTCAGCAATTTTCTCATATTCCTTTATCGAAGCCTCTGACCTCGCAATGTGAACAGAAGAACTCGATATTGTATTGCAAAGTTTCTTAACTACATGTTTGTTTCTTTTTGACAAGCGTTTATTAATCATTGTTGAAGGAATTTGTACTACAGAGTAGGGGTGGGCGATAATTATCGATGTTTGGAAAATATCGATATTTCACGTTCGATGATCGATGTTTCTACCGGTGAAAACATCGATGTTTTGAGAATTTTGCGTCGATGTTTCGCTAAAAATTTCAATTACAATTTCAAAATATACAAAAAAGCAAACTAGTGGCTCTAAAATTTTCTGATCTTCGATTTTGCCGCATGATTTAAAATTACCAATCGAACGCGCTTTGGGTTCCTTTGTAGAGGTGTGCATTCTACTTCCTTTCAGTGAACTAGTAAATGAACTACTATTCTGTACGACAACAGCGACGCAATGGTGACCGATTGACGACAATAGGAATTTATGGGAGAGGGGGTCAATCACAAGCTACTAGATTTGGCCGATTGATAAAGCTGTGATAAAGCCACGGCTGACGTCCTCACAATGGAGTTAACTCGAATTGTTTTTTGTTTGTCCTATTTTAAGTTGATTTGAGATGGACATTTGACATTGATTGATTTTAGATGCAATTCAAATTCGCTAAAGTTGTAAAACAATTTGAAAAAGGAACTAGACAGTCAAAACCGAACTGAAAACAAGTTAGCTCCATAGATCGGTCAATTATTGAGGCTTGCGATTATAGTCTGATTAGGAGTATTGAGTAACTAATAATACAACAGGTACAAGGTACAACCGGCATAGTTGGGGACTAACCCGGATAGATATCAGGGACCGATTCGCACAAATGTCCACAATAAGTTTTTATATTGTGTGCATTTGTTCTTTATTAGTAGAGTAGAGACCAATCGAAACCTATAAGGCCTTAGATAAAAACTTCTGTAATGACTATAAATGCCAGAGTTTGAGAAAATAATGGAAGTTTCGTTTATTAAATTTGTAATGGAATACTGAATATCCAGAAACAAAGAAAACAGGTAACCGAATATGGACGCCGCTACATGGGAAAAAAGGGATGATTTTTAATCCACCATCTGATGTATATACAAATCTGAAGTAAGTACAAACAGAACAAAAAAGAATCATTTGAAATTGAAATGTATTTAAATACTTTATATTTGTTTTGCTTTTAGGCGCATCGCTGGAATATAAATATTTTTTTTAATTTACATTCTCGACGCTCATGTAAGTAGAAAGAAAATTATGACGAAGAGGAAGGGCGCTCAGCTCGACGTTGGCACTTTTCGGCAGATTCCTCAATTTTCCATTTATGTGAGCCTACCATAGGCGCTACAAATATCTTTACTTCCAAATCTTCTTCTTAAGGGGCCTGGATACACACATTTATATATACGTATTTGCCATGTAAAACACGGACTCACAATTTCTCGCATAACTCACTCTATTTTCAAACTACATAAATATAATATTTCAGAAGGCGATAGTTAAGACCTTGATGAATGACAACTATTTTCGATTTTCTCAAAAAAGTTTTTTAATGTGCAAAAAAACTCGCAATGCAAAATCATACATTCTATAAATGCCTGTAATTTAACAACCAAACACGATATCAAAAAAGGATAAATAGTTGCACAAGCGCAAGCTTTCTTCTTCAATTTGCTCTTTGAGTCATTACTGTAAGTTTAAAGGTGACGTCAGGAGCTTGGAAATACGAAATTCATTTTCATGGTGACCTTTGGACCTTACCTTTGGACCTTTTGACCTTACCTTTGTATTTTTGAACTTATCTCTCCTCATCTTAGACACACACACACTGGAGAAAGGGAACAGGTGGCCACGCCTCCTCGCTAACACGGGAATACGTCTTTCCTTGGATTCTCAATTTCGCGCGCTACACTCTAGGCCCTTAACAAGTCTGAAACACTGAGAATCAATCGCGGAAAACAGAGCCGAACAATGGTTCACTGGCAATCACCTGAAAATGTGATGTGGAACCGTTTACAATGGATGAACTACGCGTAGCGGGGGAAAAGATTAAAACCAGGAAAGCACCGGGTCCAGATAGAGTTTTCCCGAAGGTCATCAAACAATTGATTGCCACTGCACCGGGCCTACTGCTAGGACTACTGAACCGTCTCTTGAAAACACAAACTCTCCCGACCATTTGGAAAAAGGCTAGAGTAGTGCTGATCGCTAAGGGGGGAAACCCCCAGAGCTTGCTTCGTTTTACCGACCCAATTGTCTGCTGGATACAGTGGGAAAGCTGTACGAAGTACTAATCCGACAGACGTTAGAAACGGCACTCGAAGAGACCGGAGGTTTGTCGCCAACCTAGTTTGGCTACCGCAGTGGCAAGTCAACTAACACCGCATTGGAGAGGAGAGTATGCCAGGTACCAACTTCAGCTGGCACCATTCTCCGGGGTTCTGGGATCACTGCCTGAGGACCTGACCCCAGAGCATGATATCGATCCAGCAACGCTGGAAGACATAAGATAGTTCAAAGCATCTTACAATTTAAAGAGACAGAGGAACGCAGGGACAGGTAGCAAGAAGAAAGAGAAGGAGAAGGAAAACATACTTGACTCATCTTGAACTGCGAAGAATATCGTTCACGATGGTACTGGTGCAGACGGAGATTGAGCAGAGGTAAGAAAAGAGGGAACGGGTTTTAGCCGGGCAACAATTCAACACCCCCCGTACACAGAGGTATCTCTGTGCCAGCCCGGAGCAGTAACATCTAGATCGAAAGCGGTCGGAGATCAATACCCACCCATCAGATCACTTGATATCTGAAGAAGTGCGCACCGAAGCTCGCTCCCATATTTACCCGCCTCTTTCGGATGTCTTATGATTGCGGCATTTTCCGAAAAGACTGGAAAACAGCTTGCATCCAGCCGGTGCCAAAAAAGGGATCCAAAACTGATCCGACCAACTACACACCCATAGCTCTGCTTTCTGTAATCAGTAAAGTGATGAAGAGATGCGTCAACCAAGAGCTCATTAAATACCTAGAGCTCCATCACTTAATCAACGACAGACAATATGGATTCCGATACCAAAGATCAACTGGAGATCTCCTGGCTTACGTCACACATGTGTGGAGCAAACTCATCCAGTCATTTGGCGAGGCTCACGTCGTTGCTCTCGATATTTCAAAGGCATCCGATCAACTGTGGCATGCAGCTCTCCTAAACAAGCTCTCGTCTTATGGGCTCCCTGTTAAGCTTTGCGGTTGGCTCGCAGACTTCCTCTCAGGTCGGAAAATCTCTGTCGTGGTAGATGGCTTTTCCTCTTCTTTCCATAGAATCAATGCCGGAGTTCCGCAGGGATCGTTATTGGCTCCGACATTGTTTCTGCTTCACATTAATGATCTACTCTCTAGCACTACAGACCCAATCCACAGTTTTGCGGATGACAGTACGCTGCATGCAGGCATCATGAGCAATGGACCGATCTCTGTGGTCGAGCTGGAATGCAGAAGACTGGCAGTGGCAGCTCCACTTTCAAATGGTCTCGATACCATTAACGCTTGGGGGCTTACGAATATGGTTAAATTTAATGCCTCCAAGACCCAGTATTGTACGCTATCAGACAAGAAGTGCCCAAGCCACACCAGGTTCTAATGAACAACCGGACTCTGCCAAGGAGTCACTCATTCAAGCTGTTAGGAGTCAACATTACAGAAAATCTGATCTGGCACGAAAATGTCGCGTCAATTGTAGCAGCTGCTGGTAAAAAGCTTGGATACCTATATAGAGCCACAAGGTATTTCTCACCATGTAACCTCCTCACGCTATATAAAGCCCAGGTAAGACCTTGCCTGGAGTATTGCTCTCATGTCTGGGGAGCTGCTGCCCCTACTACCCTGTCTATACTAGATGCCGTCCAGAGAAGGGCAATTCGATTAATTGGCGATCCGGCCTTAAAGCGCCACCTTCAGTCACTTTCTCACCGGCGTGTTGTTGGTTACCTCTCACTCTTCTACCGATATTCCAGCGGAATCTGCTCCTCTGAGCTATCCTCTATAGTTCCGCCGCTCACTGCTCCTATCAGACGTACCCGTGCGACCGCTGAATCTCATCCTAAGACGGTCATTCTTCATACATCAAGAACTGAGCGGTACAACTGCACATTTATTCCCAGGGTGTCCAAGGCTTGGAATGGACTGCCAGAAGATGTATTTATTGGGCCTGCGGGTATTGGCCCATTCAAATCTGGCGTTAACAAACTTCCCCTAACATAACCCTTTCACAGCAGCCGCGGACTCTGATATTTAGACTCTGCCTGCGCGGTCTGCTCAGTTATATAAAAAAAATATGTGGTGGTACCAGAAGGTCGCGCGAGAGAGTTGTCGGTCATGGTCGCTCCCAACAACAGCAACCCACTCTTGGGACTAGAAGCACGGAAGCAGTGTTCTGTGCCGACTTAACCATCGGTCTCAAAAGACTGCCCAACGTATCATTTTGGACTGCGAGACAATCTGAGCTAGTAGGAGGGCTCTGTTTGGTGTCACGCAGCTAGATGACGAAACTAACCATAATATTGGAAAAAGCATGGATCTGGTCAAGGGAACAGGAATTGGCTTACACGACAGGGAGGTACAGGTCCTACAGTAAGCTTCGGTTGGCGTGTGAGGACCAAAGTCCGCCCCAGAGAGCTAAATCTAGAATAATCTTTATTTAGCTAATGGAAGTGTGTGAGAATATCCAACCTCTTTGAAAAAGAAACATCGCCGTCTATGGTAAGGTGGCTCTAAAGCCTTCCGCATGGCTGATCCAAGTATGTCAGTGCTTAATGCTTAGAAAATATATGATCGAAACGGTGGAGATGCTATTATTGAATGACAAGAGATTCTCATCGATAAAAAAAGCAGGGTAATGCTAACGTAGATTTACCGAATATTGCCCCGAAAGGCGCATTTCAAGCTATTTTTCTTCACACATCATAGCCTGCTTTTTTTATAAGAATCGTTTACAGATTTAATGGATATCGATACAGCGATATCTTATTTATAGCTGCGATATATTTTCTGCTACCACCCCTCTCTTTCTTAATGTAAACTTTATATGTTTTAGAGAACAAAGGATATTTCTTGCAACTGTTCTATTTTTTCTGTTTCTCCCCTAGCCAATAAACTTGGATCGGGTCGTATTAAAAATAGTTTTGCGACTTTTCCTTTTCTTGCTCTTTAGTATTTATGGAATAACCAGTTTCGCCTGTTTTTCACCATTTTTCGAGATACTTGAGATATGGTGGATTTGTATTAGCCAAACCCGTGTATACAGAACGAGTGTGTAGTATGGAACGTGTCAATTATTTCAAAAACGGTTTTCACGAATTTTGGGATAGAGGGGGTTTTGCAATACGGCCAACATTGTGACTGTATTTACAGTATTGTCAGATCTACCGTTTTTCCGGAAATATAGTAAACTTTGTTATTTCAAATAGATTCTCGTGTATATTTTTAATTTTTTAAATCCTTGAAAAGTACTGACAATTTTTTGTACTATTTACTATACCTTAACGTCATAATTTCAGAGTTACAACTAAATTTACATTGCATTCGCTGAAGTTTAAAAAAGCTAGCTAAATAAGGAAAAATGAAATTTAGGTAACAATAACAATAATATAGTTATTTTTGTAGTTATAGTTCAATATATGTACCTGTTACGATAAAAAATGAAGTCAAGTTCTCACCTATCGGTGTGGGAAGTAATATATATTCAAAAGATCATTTAGTAACATTGATTAGTATGTAATATGTGTTGAAACCTTCTAGGACCATAACCATTAAAAGCTAATCTACCACTTTCTACACGTTCATCAAAATTCTTGAACTACAGGCTTAAATTCTTATGGGGTTACAGAAATTATTTTAAGTATACAAAACTGTATAAGCCAAGTTATAATTTTTTGATGATTCATCTATCACTACTGATTTAATTTTCAGAACCGGTAGAGCCTTTTCGTGCTTGTGACAGTAATATCTGTTTGTGAAAGAGGCTCAAATACAGGGTGGGGCATATTAATCAATCGTAAAATTATTAGTTTTACTTAAAAAAAAATATTGGTAGTAGAACATAGCTGATAGTAAACCATTTTGAAATATCCAAGTGCAAAAATTACATCTGGTATATGATGCAGCCGTTCACGAAAATTGCACTCCACTGTTTCCAGCATGCCTCTGTTGATTTTTGAGAGATTCCATGGCGAATCGCTTCCTTCTCTGCGTCTACCGTACGGGGCTTGGCCCTTTAAACACGTGACTTGAGTTACCCCCACAGAAAAAAATCACAAATTGATAAGTCGGGAGACCATTGCCGTTACCGAATGTAACGTTCAGATGTTACTGTAGCGGTAACCCCATTTTCTCCAAAAAAATATGGGCCAATGATGCCACGCCATATGTCACGCTTTGTTCTAGCGTCTACGCTCCATGATGGCAAGTGGCAAGTAAGAAAGTGAAATGGTTTGAGTCAAGGCATGGATTGTAATAAACCGCGCGCTCCTCCCTTTTCTAATATATGAGTACTACTCAAACCAAAAACACTTGGTTTTAATGCCCCACCCTGTATTACTGAAGAGACAGGAGGCAACAGCACTGACAAAGAAGTCTCACGTTGGTTCACCAACTGTGGAAATGGAGGGTCAACAAATAGTCAAATCACCTTCCATCAAGCTTTTGGAGATTAGTATCAACAATAACATGTCCTGGCACGACCACGTCGTCAGCATTGCTAAAACGGCATCCCAGAAGCTTAAGGTTTTGTTCCGCTGTAGGAAGTTGTGTACACCAGAGCAACTACTGATGCTGCTCCAGAAGGGAGCAATTAGACTAATCGATACGCCTAACCTCACAAAGGAACTCCATAGCCTGGAACATCGTAGAAGGGTGGCTACACGTCCCTGTTTTACAGATTATATCACGGAAGATGTTCGACT